>JASXSY010002942.1:0-176302 GCA_034509805.1 Sipha maydis
GATCACACTGTATACATATATTATAAATTATAGTTTATTAGGTTAGGTTTAGGTAAGATACTAATTTCTAGACACGTTTATTCCAACAATGAAATTCACAGATAACATTACTAATCTAAAAAGTAAAACTTAACCACAAGTTTGAACAATGATATGTATATAAAACTGGTCACACACTACGGTTTTATTTGTCCGTGTACGGTGTACGGTGTAATTCGAACAACGTACACCGATAGTGTATGGGCAATAAAATTGATCAAAAACACCGTACACGGAAACGGAATAAAAACTGAGGAGTTTGATTTTTTGTCCGCGTTCGGTGTTCGAAATTAAAAAAACCGAAGGAGTGTGCCCATATTCAATGTTCGAAAACGGTCCGTGTTGTTTGAGCACTGTAAAAAGATACGAAATGGATGTGGAAATGTGTCGTTCATAAGTGTACAAGCTAAAAATTTGCGAACTACACCATCACCATACACGGACAAATAAAACCGTAGTGTGTGACCAGCTTAACAGTATCTAGAGTTGTGCCGTGTGATATGCAGTAACGTGGCATCGATTGAATTGAAACGTAATCGTGAAATGTTATCGGGGGAATCTAATAATATAACATTAAAATAAAATTATTTTTATAACATACTTAACTATATTTAATTTACATAAACTGGTGTTTTTTTTTTTTTAATCTATATTATTTAATTTAAGTATTATTTTTTTTATTTTTTTTTTTTTATCTAAATAAATTCATGTATTTATTTTGTCTTTATCGCCCAAACAGCAGAGTAGAAAATATCTGTTATCGAAATAACAACACCGAAATGGCCGTGTCGTAAAGTCCCATTCCCTAATATTTATTAACTCCAACAAAAAAGTCTTCAAAAAAGTTCGTGAACGATATAATAAAAAAATTATCTATACATAGTCATTATATTGGTGTAGTACTATAGTACATTCAACGTACATGATAAATTCTAATGTCATGGCATTTTCTACATGTAATATGTTTCTCAAAACTTATGCAATTCATGATTAGATATCGTTTTTGGAACTTGTGTTCTTATCATAGGCGTATTTAGAGTTTAATAGTCGGGGTGGAAGAGTTAAGTATTAGCTACTCAACAAAGCAATTTTGTAGGTAATAAACATCTAAAAAATGTTTCTTGCTTGGATTCTTTTATTTTTTTTTATTTTATTAAAATTATTTTTAATCTATACAACACAAATAATAATTATTATAATTATTATAATAAGTAAATTTAATGAATAGTTTATTCACATGAGGTGGCATTTATGGACAGGCACTCAGCAGTGCCAGCCGAACGAGTATTTTTGAAATTGTTTTCTTTTTTCAACTTACTAGGTCTTAAACTACTGTCTTTTGAGTCTTCTACTAGCGGTAACAGGCAGTGAGATGGAGGCTAGTAATTTGATTAATGGGATATTGTAAGAGCTTTAGTTAGAGTGAAGTTGATAGTAATATAATTTTGTTAATTGATTAAAGGAAGAAATGTTTAGCTCTTTGTATAGGTTTTTGCTTGTGAAATATCAAGGCGAAGAAGTTACTAGTTGTAGGCAGATGGATTGAAACGTCTGAAGCGTTTTGGTAGTGGATGGCTTAAAGAACCCCTTGACTGGATACCGTATGTCCAAACTGGTCGAATTATTGACTTTTATTGACTTCTATATGTTAAGTTTATTGGATAGGAAGAGTTTGGATTTCAAGAGTTATTATTAAGTATTGTTGTAATGATACCACTGTTTTTAATCAATAAATATAAAACAAAATATATTATCATAGTACCAAGGTGGATTCAATCCACCTTAGTAGAATGAAAAGGGGGATTCAAACACAGCCTCCTGCTCCGAGACAACAAACACAGCCTCCTGCTCCGAGACAACAAACACACCCTCCTCCGCGACCTGACCGATCCACCGCCGTCTCAGTAGTCGCCGCCGCCGCACAGCCTCCCCCGCGACCCGCCACCGCCGAGACTCCCCCGCGACCCTCAGCCGCCGCCGAGACTCCCCCGCGACCCGCCCTCCGCCGCCCAACCGTAGCCCCCGCCACCCTCCGCCCAGACAACACCGCCGCCGCCGCAGCTATTTTTTTTTTTCTTCGCGCCGCCCGATCGTTTACGTAACTGATAATGATATAAGACATTGATAAGATATTTTACCAATAATGTTATCACATGATAAGAGATTTTATTATTATTATTTTATCAGCACACCGGGTAATGTTATCACAAGCAAAAAGTTGATAAGAGATTTATTTAATCTCGTAAATATTTTATCGATGAAAAAATGATATATTTAATTACCACTACCATGGTCTTAGATGATATCTTCTAAGACCGTGGTAGTGACAAAGACTGATTATCCTTTCGAAATATGTTAAGACATATAGATAAGAGATTTTTTCCGTAGTGATACTTGTTAAAGACCGATTATGTTATCATAAGAAAATTGAATAATATATATATATATTCTGTTATAAGACATACTTTGTACATAGATCAGTTATGTATGCAATCATTGCATATATTTTTACCAGACTTAACAATAGTGACTTTATCCTCTAAAATCCCATTATTTTTGTTACGAAATCATGGCAGTTCAGACCTGTTCGAGTTTGGTCAAAAACTGCTCGAGGTCAAACCACCCCCTCTCATAAAAAAATGTCTCTTTTACAGTCATCGACTATTGATTAACCCCTTTATCCTCTAAAAACCCATTATTTTTGTTACGAAATCATGCCTGTCGAGACCTGCAAGCATTTGGTTGAGACCTGTCTGAGTTTGGTCAAACCCCCACCCTTTTATTAATAAAATCTATAGCGAAACCCCTATGTCAAAAAGTCTTTTGATTCAGTCGCTCTCGAGACACCGTAACTAGTAAACGTCTTTTCTTATTTTTCTCAAAGTGTTTTAAATTAAAATGGCTGGTTCAACTGTCAACAATACCGTTAAGAAGTTAGAATATATCGCACCAACACCACCAAGCAAACTCATCGATGCAACAACATTTACCATCGACTTTCCAAAACGGAAGTTTATAAACATTGGTTTGGATCCATCAGACCACTTCAACGTAGTCGCCCACATTATAACAGCATCAAGACACGTATCTATTTCAATAGACTTTATGCGTAGAATATTCTCGCTTATGGGAAATATCTTATCATTTATACTGGATAAACCTGCAAAATATAAACGCGTTATATTTTTGGAACTGGATTCAAATCGAGTCTCGAGCATGGTGTACCAGGGCTAGAACGTGTTGGTGATAGAAAACAATATAACGCGTTTATTAAGATATTACAAACATTAACTTCGCTGATTAATATTATTCTAGTTTTGGTATATGTTATTTTTGGTATAATATTTTATTATATAAAACAATTTGTTAATCAAAAATAAAATACAATCCACAAAATAACTAATATGCATAGACAAATAAACAACAGATTATAATAATTTTTTTATTATGAACAATATATAGGTATAGGATCAAAAACGGCCAATGCAAGAAAAACTTGATAAACTTTTATTATTTGCTTAAAAAAAAATTGAACCATAACGATTTGCTTTTTTCGATTTAAGAAGTATTTTTTTCGTTTTCGGTTTTAATAAAAATGAAAAAACTGTAATACTTTCATTAAAGTTTGATAGTTTTGACATTACTATTTAATAAAATATATATCAGTTGCGCTTATACAATAACAAAATATTATTTGAACACTTAAATTTATTTAAATTCATTTTATTGTTTTTTTTAGTAACATAAGTTATACAATTAATCGTTATTATCATAAACATAACTTAAAACTAAATTACAAATCCAGCATTGATAATACATTTAATAAAAGTGTTAATGGTAATGAGATAATGAGAATTAAGGAGGAAATATATATCTACAGATGGAGGTAACTTAGGCATTGTAAAAATTTAGAAGAAAAGTCTACTAGAAAATAAAGAAGGGAAATTAAGTAAGAGGTTATTTATATTACAGATAGTTTCTACATGATGAAGAGCACAAAGAGAAAAATATTTTAAGGAAAGAGTGTTAGGGAAGTAGACTGTGTCTGATTCTTAGGCAAATTATCTGAGGCAAAGATAATTAGGTGTTTAGGGATGTCTAAACTACTAAACCAAGGGTGGGAATATTAAGAATCATATTCCTATGTCATATGGCATAATTAGGGGAAGTAAAGGATCATTTAATTGCCATGCTTTACGTAAGAACTTTTGGTAAAGAGGAAGAAAATCATAGAGTTGAATTTTAAAGGGAAATTTATGAATATAGAATCTGGTAAAAATAGTTAAAAAATCAATACATTTGTTTCCGGTAATGCCGATATAGCTAGGCACCCATAGAAATTGAATGTGATTGTTTTTGACATGGAGGCGGAATCAATTATTGAAAATTAAACACGATAAACCTATGTATGTTAAATAATAAATTAAATTATATTTGAGTTATATGTACTACTTTAATCATCCTACATAAAAACATAAAGTTTCTAATTAAAATGTTGATTATTGATTAAAAACATATCAGTGAAATAAAAAATAGTGGGATTATAAATTATAATCATGTTATAATATTCGAGTACTTCAGTATATTATTTCTTTTCAAAGTGTTTTGTTTTTTATGATTTATTGACCTCAAATAGTACGATAATGCTAATAATCAGGGATCGGGACACACAGAATTTGTATACTTTTGTTATTTATTATAAAATAAAGCGTATAAGATAAATTAATTTCCCAATACTCTGCTTTCAAAAATAAAATTTGAATGTGCATATTTTTGCATAATTTATAGATTTTACAGAAAAGTGCTTATTTTACATATTTTGACAAATTATTCAAATTTAAAAATTAAAAATTATACAAATTCCAGCCGATCCGTAAAATAAAATATATTATTAATTTATATATTATTTAATATATATATATTAATTTCACTATTAATAATACATTATAACTGTATGTAACCATAAGAATATATTATTATTTTAAACATTTTGATAAAAAAAAATGTAATTATAATAGACATGCCACATCGTGGTAAATTATGTGTAATCTTTATCGAGTAAATATTTGTCTGATTGGTAAAATGATATTTTTAAACTTTTTGTAACACAGCGGGTGGATGTTATCATAAATTGACAATGATAATAATGGTCTAATAATCCATATCCGACCACTTATTTTTTTAATGGATCATCATATACATGTATATTCCAAAATACAATCTATAAACAATAAATACAGTATAAAAGTATAAATAATCACACTTCGATATATATATATTATTTTAGATGATTAATAAAATACAATTGATGACGTATCTGTCCGTTGTAAGAAAACAAAAACGAATCAAATATGTTTGTTACACCATTAATATTACGGCACGTTTTTGAGATAACATATAGAAAAATTCTACTAAAAGATAACAATTAAGTGAAAATCGTGTTTGTAGTACCACTCCTATTTAAAGACTCTGTACACAGGAGTGGTTTCGTTTTACGAAAGACACTATATTGAGTCGTTCAAATTTAATCAACCATACAGAGGGAATGTCTGCACGGAAGTCTCTACGTCTGGCAAATGTGTTTTTAATATTGTGCGTATAATAATGGCTTTTTTTAACACACATACTACAGTGGGCATTCAATAGTAATTTAAAATAAATTTAATTAAATTAAAAAAGAAGCTAGACAGACATAAAATGGGTTCTCGAAACTTCACGAATTTATCAACATGGTAATTACTAAAATGCTTGTTCCTTTTAAATTATAAAAGTGATTTACGATTCACGCGCATCGTCCTAATGAATAATTATGAGTGATAATTTTCTGTGACACCTAAAAATTAAGTAACCATCAAATCCTAGTTTAGCATTTGAAATGTCATTAGAGAACCAAGTCTCTAAAAGAACATATGCATCATACGATGATAATATAAAATTTGTGTGGAGATTAAAATGTTTAGTACGGAGGCCACGTACATAATAATACTTCGAATAAAGTTTCGATTTTTAGAGGTTTAGTGAAATATTTGAGGGGGCTACACCTATGTCCGCCTATGTATGTTTGTTATTGAAGTAATCCATAATCGCACAGATTTCTTCATCTACATTTAAAGAATGTGATCGTAAAATTGATAAATTAAAAGAATCGCCAGGATTTTCGTCGTTAATATTTGATCCAATTGACATATTTTCTCGGTCTTGACTTCACGTAAAAATAAAATATGTGTTGTTAATGTAAATTCCATAATAATTAATGTCTTAATAAACTTACTTGTCTGATTCATATGAATTTTCTGTGTTTGAATCTTGATTAAATACTTCAAGAGGTTCATGTAACGGTGTTTGTGGTCGTCTGTTTATCTAAAATATTTATAAATGTATGTGAAAATAAAATAAATATTGGTTAATAAAATATAGATATCGTGTCTGATAGAGAAGTGACTGCCCAATTCGCCATCCCTTCATCAGAGACAGCTTCTGAAGTGAACACAGTTATATTCAGTTTTTAATTAGGTAGGGACGCAAAATTTATATGTGACATCAGAGTACCTTTATTATTTTTTCCCAAATCAGACCACTAGTTATAGGTACACAATTTAAACTACTCACTTCAATTTCTTGAATAATTGGTGCCATTGAAACAAAATTATCTAGTGAGCGCCTGTTATCAAAATAATTTCTTATTTCATAGATTTCTTCGTCTATATTTGATTGTGAAATCGACAAATTTAGAGAATCGCCAGAATATTCATCATTATTCATTGATCCGATTGAAAAATTTTCTTGATCATGACTTTAAATAAAAATAAACCATATGTTGTTAATATAATCTCCACAATACCTGATATCTTAATAAACTTACTTGTCTGATTCATATGAGTTGTCAGTATATACACTTTGATCAATTATTTCAGGAGATGCACAATACGGAGTTTGTGGTCGTCCATTTATCTAATATGAATCCATGAAAATATTTATGTTAAAATAAAATAAATATTGTTTGATAAAATATAGACAGCATAATATGATGTAAATATTATGTTATAACTTATTTTTAATGATATTAATTGGGTGATGACTGTTAAGCCTTGAAACATTTATTTTTATCATTATAGTTACGATATATATTATAAATATAAATTTAATTTAATTTGATCGATTCTTTAATAATATAAATTCGATGATGACTATGGTTAAAACTTAATAACTTATAAGTTATAACTTGAAATATATGTTATTTTAAAAAAAATATGGAACGTACATATATTATACGTAATTATTTGATTATAAATACAGTGCGGTATTATATATATATATATATATATCAATGAATCTCAGTACAAAGAATCTAAATACAAAATTGTATTTAGCATATAAGAGCATATTTTGATGTTAAAAGAATATACCTATTCACTTAAAATAATATTTTAGTATATTTTTCTTCTTAAAAATATATGTATTTAAAAATTTCCAGGAACAAATATGGTATGTACATTTTAACTGTAACAAGACGATACCCGAATAATATTTTGTCACCACCTAAAATTAACTAGCGAAACTAGACCAGTAACCGTCGCGGGCTTGGTGGTAAATTTCCAGTTAGGTTTGCTTCGACAGCGCCAGTAAGGAAAGAGGTGACAAGAAACCGAAATGATCAAGTCATTTGAAACTCCTTTCAGTACACTGTTCACGATTTTGAATGATAAGAATAAAATCGTTGCTACATCATTAAGCGGTGGAAGGAAATGTTTTAGTAATGGTAAGCATCCATTACTAGAAGAATGTGTAGTACTATGAGTAGTCAATGCAGAAGAAAAAATGTGCCCGTGAGTGGACTTTTACTAAAACAGAAAACAAAATCATTCGCCAAAGCGTTAGGCATCCATAGGCGGAAATTGGGGGGGCTTGGGGGGGGGGCTTAGCCCCCCGAAATTATTAAATTTCGTAGTATTAAATATTGAAATAGGTACTTATTTTACAACAATTGACATTTAAGCCCCCCCTAAAATTCAATCAAATCTCCGTTTATGTAGGCATCTCGTTTTTCTCAGATAGTGATTGGTAGTTAGCAAATTTCAAGGAAAGAAACGATATTGTTTTAAAAAAAAAAAACAATTGTGGTGAGAGTTCTAGTGTTGAAGATAACGTGTGCTCAGATTTGTATCATATACTTTAAATACTAACCAAAATAAGCCACTGATTATAAGTACACAGTTTAAACCACTTACTTCTCTATAAGTTTGATCAAATGATTGAAAACGAACCGTTCTGCTATTAATATTACTTGAATGAGTATTCGAAGAATTATTTAAATTATTTGGTCTGGAGTAAGGGTGATCTCTTAAGATTCCTCTTCCAAATCTAATAATTCTCGATTCTTGAGTAGTAGGTACCATTGAAATAAAATTATCCTGTAAGCGTCTGTTATCAGGATAATTTTTTTCTTCATGGATTTCTTGATTTACATTTGAGTTATTCGATTGAGGAATTGACAGATTTAGAAAACTATCATCATCGCGAGAATCTATATCGTTACGAATTGTTGCGTTTGTCATACTTTCTTGGTTATAACTCGAAATAAAGATAAATCAAGTATTGTTAATATAATTTCCGTAATAGCTAAGTCTTCTTCATAGGAAATATCTGACTCCATACCTTGATCAAATAGTTCAAGAAGTGGAGATGAAGTTGAGGGTCGTTCATTAGCCAAAAATAAATTAATAAGACACTAATAAATTCTATGTTTAAAGTAAATTCTGTATTGGTTTACAAAAGTACAGATATTGTAAGTTTTATTTAATTTTTATTAATGTAGATTCATTGAAGACCAAGGTCGATATATTTGAAATATGTATCACTATATAATTCTTAACTTTAAATCACATGTTATGATTAGTATTTTATTTTTTAATTCACAATAGTACTCGTATATGTAAGTGTCTGATTTGACAACAACAAATTGGAAATTAAATTCCAAAGATGCTTTTTAATTTAAATATTTACAAAAATTGTCATTAAAATTAAATCATAGATTTGTAATTGTGTGCTAAAATTTAACTTATTTTGTATACTTACACAATTTGATCCACTTACTTCTCTATAGATTGATTCAGGAGAATAAAAACGAACACGTCGGTTGTTTGTAATACTTGATTCATTATTTGAATTATTTAGTCTTGAATAAGGTTGTTCTCTTAAAATTCTTCTTCTGGATCTAATTACAACTGGTTCATGCGGAATTCTCGATATAGAACCAAAATTGTATTGTAAACGTCTGTTATCGAAATAATGTCTTCTCTCAAAAATCACCCGCTCATCAACACTATCGTCAATTATCGGTTCATTTCTTATTTCACTATCTATAAAATGTTATTTTATTTACTTAAATATTTAACTTTCTCAAAATATCACAACAACTTTAATGTAATATTTAACAAAATATGATAAAAAAGTGTAACTAAATATTTATTTAGTTTTATTTTTTTGTGTTAATCGTATTATTCTGTAAAAATGTAAAAGCATTAATAAATTATTACATTCAAAAATAGTTCCGAGATTAAATCGATAAAAAATTTTCTTTCATAAATTATGTTATAGAAACACAAACATGGAAGTGAGAGAAAATAATACCGAATTTTAATGCTGAGTTCAAATATCTATCATTTTTAGTAATCATGTATAAGTATTTTATAATATTGATAATTTTATAATAAAATTTTAATAAAACATCGATTTAGACTAAAGTTTAGAATATTTTTAATAAGTCTCAGAAGTCACATACACCTCTAATACCTTCATGACAAATATCAAATTTTAAAATATAGTTGTTTTTTTTTTTTTAGTTTTTTTAACCAAATTGCTTATTATTCTTCCTTATTATTTAATGAATATGATCAGTGACTGAAAAATATTTTAAATTGTTAAAGACTTTTAATTGTAAAAATCGTTATTTATTTTCTAAAGATGAGATGTATAAACAATATATACAGTCTACAAGAAATGTACATAATTTTTTTCATATAAATCAAAATCTATACAATCCTTTATTATTCACTTAAAAATTTGAATTGTATATACATACAAATCCAATCAAGATTATAATTAATGAATGAATAAAATATTTTAATTATTAAACTAGGAGTATTAATATAAAGTAAATACCAATTATTAATACAAATCATTCTTTTATATGTAAAGACTCACTATTATTCAGAACAGAGCCTGTATGAGAACCAATTATTTCCCTGTTCAACGAAATCTGTCTGTCTGGTGATACATGTTGGATTTCTGGATTATTCCTATTAGGTTCATCAACATTTGGTCTAACATAATCTTCATTTGATGTACCTATAAATAATTATTAAATCACAAAAAAATAATTTTAAATTGTAATGCTTCAAATTTGTATTAGTGTTTTTTTTTATACTTTATAATTAATTTTAAAAAATAAGTAAGTATACTGAAAATAACTTACTGCTTCGAAAACGCAAAGCAATATTTCCTAAAGATCTGGATCGGTCTCTAGACCTACGGGATGGTCTTTTTGATTCTAAAATAATGAGAATTTCAGTATAAATCTTTCAATTAAAAGTTAGACTTACTCAATAATCCAGGCATGTTATCAATAAAGGATCTTGAAAATACACTAGGTTTTATAAATTGATTATTCTCTTTTAAATTCAACTGTAATGAATAAATTCAGGTAAAGAACAGTTTTTGTTAATAACAAATATGTAAAGCAAAAGTATATTCTACAGTTGTATATGTTTTTTAAATTAAACGTTATGGTTACTTAGTGTAACTATGGGTGACAATAAAAAAAATAATCTAAATTGCTTGAACGTTTTTTCATGATTTCTCGTAAATTTTATAATTATAAAATCAAAATTTTTTTCTTATTGTAGAAAACATTTAAATAAATTATGACAAAGTATATATTTTTAATATGTAAGTTTAAAATTTATATTCTAAAAACAATATAATTATTCTTAAATTTGATTTAGGTTGTATTTAAGAATTTACCTACTTAAAAAAAACCATATTATGATGTTTAAATTGATAGTGAATATAAAATAACTGATTTTTTAAATAATAACTGAATGAAAGATAATAATTGATTTCAGTTATTTCAAATCGTATTTAGGTTACAGAGAATATCGCTAGCTTGGAAAATTTAATTATTAATCAAAGATTATATTATTAAAAACTGTAAACAAATAATAAGGGATTTCATGGTGTTTGAAGGAAGAAGAAATGTAATTTATGTCGTAATTTTAAATATTATTTATGTACTAATAAATCATAAGTAAATATAATTAAAAATGTTATACTTTAAATTGTAATTAAAAAATGAAAATCTTAATAACTAAATAAAATTTGTTGTACAACCATGATTGTTCCAAAACGTTAAAATATTAATCTTCAATTATATAACATAACACAAACACAACATACTGAATGTTTTAAAAATTATTTTCTCCCGTCAAAAATAAGAGAAGAAAAACTAGTTAAATTAAAAAAAAAATTATTTTTTCTGAAAAACAATCCATATTACGGTTCACTATTAAAATAAACTATTAAAATAAAAGGATAGTATCGTATTAAGTAACACGTTTGTTAGCCAAACGCATAAAACCATTTTCAAATACTAATAAATTTGTAAATAAAAATTTGTATGGAAACAGTTGTAAATACTCTATTTTGTAATTTTTCCAATATCAAAGAAATACGAGTACATGACTAAATTTAAAAATCTACGGTTATTTGACACTACATGTGTTCGCATGATCGAACATCTTGAAAATCAAGTGCCTATTCAATTTAGTGATGAACGAATTAGTAGAGGGCCGATTATTTCTTTAATCAATATATAGACTTTATTTCTCAATTAATACTATTTGTTACATTTTATTTAGAAGATAATATCATTAAAGAAGATTTTTTTCATACTTATGAAATTCCTAACTCGTCACATTAATTATTTTGAAACAATTTAGGATTTTTTTGAAAAAAAAGCAAATAGATAGGTAAAATTTAATTTCAATATATACATACGGTTGTCTTTTAATGATTGAAAATAATGTTGGTCTCATTATTCTTGTTAAAAATTAAATTTAAAAACCAAAATTAATCAATTTCCATTGTATTATTCATCAGGAAAATTTATCATGCAAATTTTCAAATGATTTTAATGTTATCATGAATAAAATAATTAAAATCGTTAAATTTAATAAAAGTCGGACATTTAAATCACTGAAAATTTAAAGAATATCTTTCCGAACTAAATTTCCAACACAATGATATTATTGATTTATTGAATAGTAAATAAATTGACTAACAGCAAGACATAACAATAAAAGATATTTTTATTAGTAAAAATAATGCAATGGAATTTTAGAATACACTTGAAGTACATCAATATCCTTTCCTTTTGTCAAATGCTAAAGCTGTAATAACATTTGTGGGGTAAACATATTATGTGAAGCTGCTTTTGGTTTGTTAAAATTTATAAAAAAATAAATACGGAAATCGTTTGAGTGATGTACATTTACTGCAGTTGACAACATCAAAAACACCTGTAGACAAAAATAAGAAACAAAGAGGTACCGTTCATTAACATCAGAACAACATTAAATCAAATAAATTACTCAAAAACTAAGTAAAAAATATCAGTTTAATAATTTAATATAGTTTTAAATTATTTCAATTGCTTTTAAATTTAACGATTTAAATATTTAATAATAATTAATTAATAATTAACATTAATAATGTATGCTGCCCGTAAGTAATTTTCAAAAATTATAATTGGGCCTTTATAAAATCTTAGTGAGATTCCTGCGATAAACTATTCAACTTTAAGTTATGTAATTAATTTACATAATATTACACAGTACATTATGCTTATGGGGACCAGACGTTTTCGAGTTAACGCATTATAGATATTCTCTTCTGTGAGACTGCAATTTTGGATTATCCGCTAACATTAATCTAATCTTCCAATGGCGTTGAAGCCTAAATTTATATATATGATGAGTCACCTTATCACCCACCCACCCACCAATAGAAAACTTAAGAATTTTCTACTAATTGTAAACAATATATTCTCTAGTTATATAGTATACTTATCAGATATTAGAAGGGTATCAACTATAACCTGTTTTCTTACTCTGACATTTAATATTTAATATTCTTTCATAGGCTCCAACTTTATTTAAGTGTCCCAGACACGGGGTATCCACTCCCAAAATTTATTTATGTATGGCAATCATCATACACGAAAATGGACTCACTGTCTATGGTAAATATTTAACAAAACTTAAAAGATATTTTGATCTTGAAATATCTAATGCTATAATGTTCTTGAGTTTGTATTAATAGTTAAATCTAGGTGTATTTCTTTATAATTGTATGTGTTTGTAAGAAAGTTAAAGTTCAGATAAATTCATAACATTACTGGATATTGCTAAATTTTAATATATACTTTATGTTATATAAATACATAATTTACAAATTTTCTAATTAATTTACATTTTATTAATGACTTAATGAACAATTAATATAGCACTAATAATAATTTTAAAACACAAATATATTATTACAGTTTTCATATAAAAACTTAGTTACAAAGCTTTTTTGATAGCTAAAAACAATATTATGCCCAAGTTGATATTCAAACACAATAATTGTGTTATGATAATTATTATTCAGTATAACTTTTTAAATTATTTCTTTAAGTTTATTTTAAATCAATAAAAATCACATAAATATATATATACATAAAATAAATACATTTATAAGTATCCTAATTTATAATAATATTAATTTAAATAGTAGATTAATAAAAAGCAACATGATGTATAATGTAAATAAAATATTTTATAAGAAATATGTACTATATACAAACTTAATAAGCTTAAATAGCTTTTTATGGGCTTAAAACATTAATCAACTAAAATAATACTTATACTAATATAATAACTATTTTTAAATAATCATAGTTTCGATATAATATTCAAGTAAAAATTAATTGTATTTTAGTTAATGATTATATGAACATTCAGTATCCATATCACTACTGATAACATTAGAAGGGCAATCAGAAAGAGTATTAGATGTATCATTAGACAAAATATTGGGAGTAACTTCCATATGAACATCAGAAGAGTTACAAAGAGAATCAGGTAATGGAATTGACGAATTTGATTCTTTACAAGAATTTGGTGAAAGATATTCATCAATTTTTTGATGAAATTCATTTTCTAGTTCTTCTGTTATTGCATCTAGAAAAAAAAAACAATGACCAATTTAAATATACAAAATATAATTCAATAAGTAATGTATTTTCTTTACTAATCTAAATGATTATATAATAACTCAATGATCAATATTACATTTATTTTTTTTTCAGTATCAATAATTATTCACATAAAAATAGTTTACCGAGTAAATCATTAAAACATATTTGATAGTACCTATAATATATACCTATATTATAATAGATGATTTATATTTAAATATATATTTATGATTATAAATAATTATTAATGCTAGAATTATTTACATATTAATCAAAAATGTATAAATTTTATATCAAAAGAATAAAAAGACAAAATAATTAAAATGATTAATACTAATTGTAACAACAGTCAAGAAGTTTTGAATGATTACAAAAATTACATTAAATATAAACTGTAATTTAGCTTACAGCTACACATAAATCATGTACTCCAAAGAATAATAACAATTTTACATAAGTATTTTCTAGCTATAAATACACTATTTATGTAAAATGTACAGGTTAATTATGGATTCCAAATATCAAAGTAGTATTATATGTAAATTCAAAAAAAACTAAATTTTAAAACAACACATACTCAACAATTGTTAAAAAAAAAAATAAAAATTTGTTTTATTAGGTTATTATATTTATAAAAAATCTCTTACCACGTGCAAAATCAACTACATCATTATATAACTGTTCAAACTTAATAGTGTTTGCTGATTGGCCGTTTTCTATTCGTTTTATGACTGCATTCTGAATTAATTCATTTACTTGATCATTCCAACCAGATTCTATTAGTCGCAAACGCAGATGATCTTTAATACTATCCAAGAAAATAATGAATATCATAGTTATATAAACATAAATAAATGATATCAAATTAACGAAATTTAAATCAGTAGCCGATAGACCTATAAAAAAATTGAGTTTTACAATGGCCTGTATCAATTTAGTTGAGATAATCAATGGGAGGGTCTCATCTCTTAAATAAAAATTCTAAATAAGTCAATCTACAATGGTAGTATTTACAAAATTATAATATGTATTACTTAAAAATGATTGATAGTAAATATGCATATAAATTTTATAAATTAAATACAGCGAGTTATACATTTTTGATGTCCGCAAATTAAGTTTCTGTCCTTCCTGGCAACATTAAAATATTCCTATCAGCCACTTTTTCAAATTAATCGTACTGTTACATATTTAACTGTGTATATTATTATGATGGTTGTGTATTCTTAAATTGCTACTAAACATAATTTTAAACACTTACAGTTTATCATTATCAATATTTTCTTCAGACATGTTAGCGACTTTGGTAAAACGTTATTATTGAGTTTAATAGAAGAAAAATGTGCGACCACTTCACGACGCCAACCAGTTTTACTGTTTCCTGAATATATCTGAAATTAAAAAATTTGTGATTAATGGACAAGAAGATTATGTCCGTTCCAAGAATTACCGAAACACAATAGTAATGAAGTTGAAAATGTGTAACAATCAACTAATTCCAGTTATTCAATAAGATGTAAAATTTTTACTTTTGGACGATTAACAGATCGTTGTGTTTCGTATTTTCGTACGTTCCTATATCACGAATGCACTACCCGAGTATCTGATAACAGATTACGAACTAACGGGATAGAACAGTGCACGGACAAGATGAGAACTACAGAATCGGAGGTTGACGTGAAGGACATTGGCAAACAAGGATGATTGTTGTTCGTCCGGAAGAATTGTAACCGAACCGTAGTGGACGGAAAACGAACCGGACGAGAACAGCATTAGGAAACCTTTTATATATTACGTCTTTGAATCCGAAATTTACAAAAACCCATTTGTTGTGTGCTCTCTATTCGTAATCAAAAATTAATATTGTATTATTAACCTCCACAATAAATGGTTATGTAGTGGAACAACTTTAATCACTAGAAAGCGCTAGTAATATTTAGAAAAATCAAATTATTCCATTATTTCTAACGGTAACAACTATAATAATATTATGTAGCAGTAATAATAGGCTATTCATTATTATATTATTTTTATTTTACACCAATGCGTTAATAGTGAATTACTTGATACCTGGGACGCAATTAGATATTTTTGAGAGGGGGTCTAGGGAATTTCCTTCAAACATTATTTCACAATTCAACTAGTTAAAAATAAATATTGAAATTTTAGTTAATAATTTATACTTATATTGTATAATATTTTTTTTTTCATTATTCATACAGTATATACAATCTGTTCTTTTAGGAACAATAAGAATATGTGGTAAAAGAAAAATATACATATATATTTATTTGATGAGAGAAGTCACCCAGTGGTTACACTACCCTTACTTGATATTTATATACATATATATTTTTTAATGTTTACTTTAGGTTAATCATTGAGAAGGTCACGGCACCATTTCCTTCTGAGCCTCCAGGGGGGATTCCCAGGAATTGTGAGAGTGGCAAGGTTTGAGATGAGAGGGTTGATATGAGAAGGAAGTATTGAGTGGAAACGTTTGTTAAAGATTACTGCTTCTTCGTGGACTGTTTTAATTTTTAGATCAGTGTGTAAAGTTAGGTTTGATATATAAGGAGAAAAATTTGTGATTTTACGAAGGATATTATTTTGGAAGGTTTAAATTTTGTTAGTGTTGGATTTTTTGGTAATGCCCCAGAGCTAAAGACCATAGGACCACATCGGCTTAAACAAGGGTTTATAAATTAACGGTTTAAAATTTAAATTGTGTGTGTTTGTTGTTGGAAATTATAGTTCTAAGAATGCGGAGCCTGACATTTAAGACAAGCTTTTTTATTTTAATGTGATGTGACCATGTGAGTCGACGATCAATTGTCAGACCTAAATATTTAGCTGATTGAGAAGAAGGGATTTGAATATTATCTAAAGATACCATAGAGCAAGGTGGAAGACGAAGAGTGAATTTTGTGTGAAGTGATTTGGATTGATTGACTTTGATACACAATTTTTTATACCAATCAGCCATGAGATCAAGGAAGCGTTAAAGATTGAGGGAAGCTATGTGAGGATTATCATGAATAGAAATAATGCGTACTCTGCAAAAATTGTGTTCGGAGAAGTGGGTTGGTCGGCAGCGTAAATATTATATAATATTGGAGAAAGAATGCCCCCCTGTGGAATACCTGCACTAATCTTTGCTAAGCCAGAAAGGGATGTGATAACTCTGACCTGAAAATAACGATTTGTGAGGTAAGATTTGATTAATAAATAATACTTCGGATAAAATATGGGTTTTATTTTATAAAGCAATCCCTAATGCCATACCCTATCAAAAGCTTCGGATATGTCCAAGAAAACGCAGGAGCAAAAATTTTTTTCAAGGGAGTATGAGATAGCATCTACTAGTTTGTTCAATTGATGTATTGAAGAATGGGTGATGTGGAAACCAAATTGGGTATTTGGTAAAATGGAACTGAAAGAAATTTATGGAAGAATTCTTTTGAGAATTAATCTTTCAAGAATTTTGTTAAAGAATGGAAGGAGACTTATTGGTCGGTAAGAAGAGGATATGTCAGGAGGCTTATTGGGTTTTGGAATTAAAATTGTTATACAGAATTTCCAAAGCATGCTGAAATATGACAATCACGCATTATATATGACTGTGAGAAGAACAATGGGTCTTTTAAGGAGGGACCTGGCCACTCTGCAGTAATCAGGTCGAACCCCGGGAATTTTTCGATGCTGTATTTTTGAGTTATAAATTTAACATCACTGGGAGAGAAATGCTTAATTGCAGGAGAGATAAGAAGGGTGATCTCAAGAAAATGATTTACTATGTCAATGTATAAAGGTATTTGTATATCCGGATGAGGCGTGAAATTTTCAGCTAGGTATTCTTTAAACAGTTCAGCTTTTTCAGCATCGGTAGAAGCAAGTCCGCCGTGGGGATTTATTATAGGAACAAGTGGAGGTTTGTATTTTAGAAAATTTTTAGTAGTTGTCCAGAGACTGCCATTATTAGGTGATAGGATGGTTTTTAAATAATTAATTTTTATGTTTTAAAAGTGTTTTTTTCAACGAGCTAGTTAGATTGTTATAAATACTTTAGTGGGATGGAAGGCATGAGCGTTGATAAATAGCCTTTGCTCTGCGTTTATTGGATATAAGGATATGAATATGTTCGAGAACTGATGGAGCAGAGTTTGAATACTGTATATTTGTAGGGCTAGAAACCTATGCAGCAGATTGAATTACATTTGTTAGATGATTTATGGCTACATTAATTTCTTGGACGGGGGGATTTGAGACCAACCTAAAGATTGATGTTTTGATCCACTAAATCATGAAATGTATGCCTATTAGTTGAATGTAGGAAGAGTTTTGGCAGAGTAGTCGGATTGGAGGACAGGCACTGATAGTCAGAAGAACTGCAGAATGATCCAAGCATGGTTCTAAGAGATTTGAGATTGTGCAGTAAAGGTTGCGAGGTGTGTTAGATACAAATATGCCAAGTACGTCCGGTTTTTTGCGTAAGGAAGTTGGCCAATATGTTGGTCCGGGGGTGCGAGGATTTTAGCCGTTAAAATTTATAAAATTGTATAGAACCATACCTCTTGGGTTGTTTGTACGATAGCCCCAGTTGAGATGCTACGGATTAAAGTCACCACTTATAATAATGTTTTGACTAATAGTGCATGTTTCCACGCACCGTCGCGGAGCTATTGAAAAATCGCTAGCTGGCTGCGCGACACTCACGGACGTGCGCTTCCAATAAAGGAAAAAGAAAATATTTGAATGAAAAGCTTAATTCTATGTAGGATCTGCAGAATCGATATTTAAACTAAAGAAAGCAGAATAACGTAACACCAAAGTAGGGAGTGCATAATCTAAATTATATTAAACATACAGAAATAAACAACACTATATGACTGGGCGATGGTTATAACACTAATAACAGCAGCTGACTCATGGATTACACGGTAGCGAGTGACACGAATACCAACCCAAATAATCTCCGAGGACTACGTTCGTCGAGGAAGCAGTTGGCACTCCTGGATGACGCGACGCACACGGAACGCTGGCATGAAAGATGGCCTCGTAAGGCGACCACTTGGAAACCGAAAGAGCTCGGGCAACGTCAAATGTACGATTCACTCGGTCGGTTAGCAAACTCGAATAACGACACTGTTGTACTCACTCGGGGGAACACACAACATAAAACAAAATTGACTGTTCCGTCGAAAGAAAGGTGGCACGGACGCGGCAAACCGATCGGCCGATCGCAAAAACACGACACTAACAAATTTAATGCGAGAGAATACTCTACTGAGACCGAACGCGAGAGAAGGACTCGTTGGGCGTCTGCGCCAGTAGTCAAAACAACGAGTGCGTAGTTACCCAATATAGGGGTGGTGGGGAACGGGGACGACCTTCGCGAAGATTCAGCGCTCGTCGCGACATCTACCGGAAAGATGACGATAGTGCACAAACATACTCCCCCATGGGAGGCATAGCCTCACATCCGCTGATGCTATGCTTTGACTGGACTGCTGGCCAAAGAAACGGCTTCGTGGAGTCAGTTGTGGTCTGTCACCACTTATCACAACAACAAAAATACAATAAAAAACAGAAAATACAACAAAGTACATAGTATTATGACATAAAAATAAAAATAAGTGCTGTTACAGTAGCACGAAACAACAAAATTATACACAAATCAAAAAAAAAACAGAATGTAATTTAATCAAATTTACAATTGACCACGACTAGTTGGTTAGTTATACAAATACAAAAAAAAAAAAAAAATGTATACAATAAGATGTGTCTCAAAGCGTGGGTAGCACTTAACTAGGGGTGCCTGGATGGGTCCCTTGGGTAGGGAGAATTACCTACTTGACGATAGAGTGCGTTACTTCTTCGTGGGTGGTTCATAGACGGACAACGCGTACCACACCGTGAGCTCCTGACAGTTGTGCTATTATGCGACCCATTCGCCACGACAATGGGGGTGACTGGTTGTCTCGGATAACGACATCATTTAAGTGTATATTGGAAGCCCCTGTAGACAACTTCATGCGTTCTTGCAACGTAGTCAAGTATTCGGTGGACCATTGCCGCCAGAATGACTGGTGACATTGATCTAATAACTTCTATCGGTTTACGAGACTGGACTTGTTCTCTGTCGATATCTTAGGCGGCACGGCAAGCAGTGGTTGACCGATAAGAAAGTGGCCCGGTGACAGGTAGTCCAGATCGGCGGGGTCAGATGACAATGGTGTGAGTGGCCGTGAATTGAGCACCGCTTCCACTCGACATAGTGCTGTTGTGAACTCTTCAAAGAAGAAGTGATGATTGTCCATGACACGGATTAATAATCTTTTCATGGAACGCATTGCGGCCTCCCATAATCCACCAAAATGCGGCGCACTTGGGGGGTTGAAATGCCATGAACAATATTGGTGTGAATCAAATAACGTGGATTGTTCCTCCGGGCTATTGATTAACATGTGCAGTTGTCGGTCGGCCCCCACAAAGTTGTTCCACAATCGCTATAAATGTCAAACGTTAGACCACGCCGAGCAACGAATCGGTCAAATGAGGCAAGGAAAGCAGCCGTAGAGAGTTCGGTTACAACCTCAAGGTGGCAGGCTTTCACCGCGAAACAAACAAAGACAACCACATAAACTTTATACGACCGTGATTTGCGAAGGCGGGTTTCTCGCAACTGCATTGAACCAGCCAAATCAATGCCCAGTGGGTAGTAGCATTGCCCACTCGACTTAATGGGCGGCAACGTTGAACATGGGCCGAGGGCAAATCGGCCACTATTTGCTGTGGTGATAGGTGATCATATCTAATGCAGATGGCACACTCGCTGCTGACCTTATGCATGACCGAGTGTACGGAAATAATCCAAACTTGCCAGGACACTAGGGTGGTCACGACCTGAGGTCCGGCATGACAGCTGAGGCGATGCCAACGTCGGCACACCAAAAGGGCAGGATATGATCGTTTCACCAAGAGTATCGAGTGTCGACACTCATACGAAAACTGTGAGTGACGAAGTCGACCTCCGACCCTAATAATGCCAATGAACGGTCAGAGGCGAGTGGTTTGTACGACACTCTGTGACAGTGGGTTAACTCGTGAATTAACTGTCCAAAAAAGAGACGTTTTGACTCGATCACTAGCACACGTAAGGCCACGTCGAGTTCATGACGGGTGAGGGCTACCGGTCACAAATTCGGTGCTTGGCGACAGCATCGATGAAGAAATCGGTACATACGGGTGACAACTCGTAACGATCGGTCATATGATGAAAAACCGTCGAACCACTCATTGGTGGTAGGTTGAGTAGTGACTGCCACTGACAACACGCGCACGTCAGGTAACTCAAATACCGGCCACGACAAAGAAATTTGGGGCCGTGGCAATACAGGGTTAACGCCGGAAGGTCGGATGGCAATACACCCCGGGATGCGCAGTCGGCGGGATAGTCTAACCCGGTTCGACATGTGTACCTTAAGCGACTCGTGACGATTTACCAGCCACGAAAGAACAATGGTTGAGTCTGTCCAGGCGTGTACCCCTACGATGTTGAGCTGAGGGTCCAGAACGCACTTGACGCGGTGCAACCAACGCGGTAACAGTTCAGCGGTGTTTAATTCGAGGGAATGGTCAATGATTTAATCAGTGCTAACTTGGTTTTCGCGCCAACTAATGAAACAGAAGCGTCCTCCCAGTCGTCCAGCACGCGGAGGTAGATAACAGTGGCACATCCACGCTGTGATGCATCACAAAACCTCAACGGTCGCCGGCCGCGTGTTAAAATGCCGTGGAATCTTAATCGGATGGAGGCAGGCCAGTGTCGGTTTAGTGAATCGACGAACATGGCTCATTCTTGCATAATATCGCTCGGCAGCTTGTCGTCCCAGCCAAGGTTACTCGATCACGTCCACTGCATTAAGTGTTTTGCGTAGAAGGTGGCTGGCGAAAACATGCCCAACGGGTCGAAGATACACGCGATTAACGATAAGACGCCGCGCTTAGTGAAGACAGGTGGCGAGTCGCAACGGAGAACACAACTGAAAACATCTTCTATCGGCCGTCATTGCAGGCCTAGAACCTTGACATTATCCCCCTCCATGGCTTCAAAAGGTAACGGGATCATCACACGGTCGGAGGCGAATACACTGTCGAGGATCGCGGGACAGCTATTAGACCACTTTTTTAGTTTCAAACCTGATTTATTGATTACCGTGATCACATCACGCTGGAGCTTAAGGACATCATTAGTCGTATCGGCACCAACACATATATCGTCGACGTAAGTTTGTTGCAATAACGCCTGCCGTAAACCCTCATGACCGAAGCAATCTTCCTCGGCGATCGCGGCCAACACCCGGAGTGCCAGAAACGGAGCACAATTCAAACCGTACGTCACGGTGTTTAACTCATACTCGATGAGCTGATCATGAGGTGACGCACGCCATAGAATATGTTGAAGTGGCCGATACTCTGTCGCCACCATCACCTGACGATACATTTTACAAATGTCGGTGGTGAACGCGTACTTGTGCACCCGAAACCTAGTCAAAATATCGATAATGTCTTGCTGTAACTTCGGACCCTGAAGTAGACAGCTATTCAGGGACGACCCGTTATGAGACACGGCCGAAGTGTCGAATACAACGCGAATTTTTAAATCTCCGTCAGACTGGTTGCACACGGCATGGTGGAGGATGATGTATCGCCCCTCGGTAGTGCCTCGTCGACTTTGATATTCCGTCCGTCCGGAATCAACGAAAACACATCGGCCCAGAGTAACACGACAACCGATGACGCAATATTTAAACTGCCGATCAGCGAGTGCGAGGGTGGAAAAACATTCCTTGATGTCTACGGGAAGCGAATTGTGTGGCATGTCACTCGTGATCGAGGGCAGCACCCACACTTACACGGTCAGCGCGGGTTCGGACGCAAAACGTGCCCGGATGTGGCACTCGACGATTCATTTCACACTGACAACAGGTGTACTGGAGATGCCACTGACTGGCATGGTCTACGGACGAGGCCAGAACCCTAGGCGAGTGGAACACGCAACTATTATGGCACTTATCTGGGACGCGGAGTCCACCATGGCGCGAACGATTTGCCACGTACCGGATCTATACTGAACGTGAATTAACGCGGTGTCCAGCAAAATCGACGATATCGTGTTCGAACGCAACACGATTGAGCTTCTGCTTCACTGTCGCCGCCTTCCGGCTTGCGGGTGATAGTAGTACCGTGCAAGAGAGAATGATGATTTTTCGAGGATTTCTGGCATCGGAAGTCCGACGGATTTGCGCGAATCCAGTGATTGCTGCTGAGGCAGTTGAAACATACTTTATTATCATGAGCCCAGTGATTTCGATCGTCTAATGACCACGATCGAAATTTCGAACAACCGCTAATGGTATGTGGCCCGGAACAACAAGGACAAGCTACGGTAGACGAGGGTGAACGATTATCCGTTGGTTCAGCGGCAATGAGCGCCACGGGGTTACTCTTTTCCATCCTTTCCATACGGTACGGTAATAGGCAATGGTTTCGGTTTGGCGCCGCTCTCCCGCGGCCCGCCCACATTTTCCAAAACTATAATACGACTGCAAACAAATCGTAATAGATCATCGAAGGATGGATAAATGGTGTTACTAGATGTGGTGGAATCATACTTCCGAGTGCTGAGTGATAAGGTACGGAACGCCATAGTGAACAGAATGAAGGACCCGAGGTCGGGGATGTTCATTGCGGACAATAACGAAATATTCTCATCGAAGGTCACCAAGAACGCAGTCAAGTCGTGAAGCGACTCTTGCGATGACGATGGCGCGTTTATTACCTTTTCGACTAATGATGTGGCGACCATACGCGGGCGATAAAAACGCCGCAGATAACGTTGATCAAGCTAAATGATAATTGTCGTCGGACGCGGGTATACCACGAATTGTGTACCACCGTGTAAACCAGTGGTTCTCAACCTTATTTGTAGGACGACACACTAATTTAGATCCATGAAAATGGTGACACACTTGAAACGACTGGTGGATTTTCGAAACGTTAAAAATTATAAGCTATTGTAAATTAACACATGTATATGTTGAAATTTTAAAAAAATAAAAAAAATAATTAATTAACTTTAAATTAACTTAATTCAAATTTAAACAGTTCAAATAAAATACTATAGATGAGTATCATAAAAACAATATTAGTTTATAAAGAAATTATTGTGATACTTGTGATCGGCAAACTAAGCATAGGTCTTCGAATTGTAAGCTAATGGTTGACAAACTTAGGTATGTCGTAATTTACTTTCAATATCTTTTAATGTAGGCTATTTTTTGCTTTTTGTTATTTATAATATCGAAAATGCTGATTCATTTATGCAACTTCATTTAAGTTAAATTATGTTGAAAAAGGAAATAAAATTTGTAATACTTTCTTGCTCGTTCCGGCATATTTGTTTTGCGGAAAAATTCAAAATGAATCATTTTGAAACGTATACAATTTTGAAATTGTATTTGATGATATTTTAATAAATGAGATACAAATCAATAAGAATATCTTCATAATTGCTTTCTAATCTGTGTTTTTTTTTATAATTTCATCATAATACAGTAACTATATCAAAAAATACAATTTCAATTAATTATATTTTGGTGACACACACCACGGTAGTACGTGACACACTAGTGTGTCGAGACACACCGGTTGAGAACCACGGGTGTAAACAACCCGTTAAGAAATATAGTTTGTCCACGATCAATAATTCCTGACGGCTGTCAACTTGATTTTTGAAACTATCTCGAAAAGATGGCCACAGGTAGAATTCGATTCCGAATCTCGGCAAAGGGATTTCCGGGAGTCGTGAAAGATCCGATCGGCTTGACGTAGTGTTTTACAACTTGCGTTTGGCGATGTACATTTGCGACGGCCTTTGCGGAATTAATTAAGGTACGTAAATTATATTATATATATACAGATATAAACAATACTATATGACTGGGCGATGGTTATAACACTAATAACTGCAGCTGAATCATGAATTACACGGTAGCGAGTGACACGAATACCAACCAAAATAATCTCCAAGGACCACATTCATCGGGGAAGCAGTTGGTACTCCTGGATGACGTGACGCACACGGCACGCTGGCGTGAAAGATGGCTTCATATGACAACCATGTGGAAACCGAAAGAGCTCGGGCAACGTCAAATGTACGATTCACTCGGTCGGTTAGCAAACTCGAATAACGGTACTGTTGTACTCACTTGGGAGAGCACACAACATAAAACAAAATTGATCTTTCCGTCGAAAGAAAGATGGCACGGACGCGGCAAACCGATCGGCCGATCCCAAAATCACGACACTAACGAAACTTAATGCGAGAGAATACTGTACTGAAACCGAGCGCGAGAGAAGGACTCGTTGGGGCATCTGCGCTAGTGGTAAAAAAAACGAGTGCGTAGTTACCCAATATAGGGTTGGTGGGGAATGGGGACGACCTTCGCGACGATTCAGCGCCTGTCGCGACATCCACCGGAAAGACGGCGATAGTGCACAAACAGTGCTAAAATAATCTATATAGTTTTGAATATTTATTTTATGTCTAGTAGGTGGGAGCATATTGATGCTAGAGTTGTTGGTATATTATTGAGGTGTAATAAGATAGTACAAGACTGCAAATGAGGTTGACAAAAATTTGGAAGGGTTTGAATATACAATGAAGATTTAATATAGATTGCAGCACCACCATGAGCAGAGTTATCTGTGTGGTTTGTTTTAAGGAGTTGATAACTTGGTGTAAGGATTTGAGTGTATTTTGTAAAATGCGTTTTGGATATTAAGGCAATGTCGATACGCTTCTCCTGAAGTATTAATTGTAGTACATTTGAGTGATTTTTAGGGAGTTTAAGGGAGTTACTTGTGTATGAAGACATTAATTTTTTTCTAGAAGCTTTGAGATAACTTGGATAAGTAGGGCGATTAGTGGATTTATTATTAGTTTGAACTCATCAAAGAACATAAACACACTTTGATTCGGCAACGATTCGGAATTCGGCATTATGATTGGTCCATTTTGAATTGCCACCAACAAACGTACAACACTACGTTTTCATTACTGTGATATTATAATGATAATAAAATTAATTATAATGAATTTATTATTGTATATACTATTTTATTTGGTGTAGTAAAGTTATTATGCGTTAACACTCGACACTGAATAACTACAATATTAAGATGACAATTATTACTTATGGTTATACATTTATTATTATTAGTATTATAATTGTACCTAATGAATCAACAAATTTTTTTTTATTCATTATAATTTTTTTCATACATATAATACTATAATATTAATTAAATTGAAAAAAATATTTCATCTTAAATTATTGATATATTTTGTATATAATATAGGATATATTATGATGTAAATCTATCAATATTTTAAAATAACAAAGCCTATACAATATACCTATACCTATATATATATAATATACAATATACTTATATATAGCCTATACCTATACAAAGCGTTCACAATTTATTTTAGTGTTTCTAACAAACCAAAAAGTATTAACACTATTACTAAACTAGTATTTAACTATTAGTATTATAGGTACTATAATATATTATCATTGTTCATTATCATTATCATTTATTTTATTATCATTATAATATCACTGTAATGAAAACGTATATTGTTGGCGACAATTCAAAATGGACCAATCATAATGCCGAATTCCGAATCATTGCCGAATCAAAGTGTGTTTTGTTAATATACAAACCGTAGCCAAAAAATTGTTTTGGGGGGGCACTTAATTTTTTTTTTAAATTTTGCAATGCTAGAATACTTGATTATCACCTATTACGTAATTTATGGCTCCTTTGTTTATAAAATTTTTACTACAGGCCTAGACTTTATAATACTAACGTTTATTTATTAATAATAAATTTAATAATAAATAAATTAAAATATAAATAATAAATATTATAAACAAATAACATTGAATATTTTAATTAAAAAAAAAATAAACAAAAATGTTTATGAAATTGAGAATTTGAGAAGTAATGTCATAACACCCAAAACAATCACCGGAAATTCATTATCTATGCCAATTAACTATAATCATAGAACAATAATTAACCGCAAAATGCAAATAATTATAATATCAAGTAATATACCATGTCACTACCACTTGAGCACAAAACATTATAATATAATATGATACTTATACCTAATCAAACCATAACCGTGTTAACAAAAAATGGAATGCACTTGTATTTCTTATCTGAAGTCTGTGCTTATCTTTACTATTTTACATTTATGAATACAAATTATAAAATTATAATTTATTGTTATTCGTTATCATAGATTTATCTTGAATTATATAAATTTAAAAATTTCTCTGTGCAATGTACTACGTGTCTTTGGCCAACCATAAAAAAAAGGATTTTGGGGTGGGGGCACATGCCCCGGTGTCCCCCCCCCCCGGGATACCGCACTGGAAGGAGGGATTGTGCTGTTCGGGTGAGAATCGGAGGTCGTTTGAGCATAAGTTTGGGACGAGACTGATGGTAGTGTTGAGGGGATTCAAGATTATCTTCAGAATGGTAAGGAACCTTGTTACTCGAAATTTGTAAAATTTCACAATCTGTTAATTTGTTCATATAAGGATATACTTTTAGTACGTCTAAAAAAAATGCGAAATGCATGTATCGAATAACTATATAAATACTACGGATAACAGCACCGTATATAAGTGAAATTAGTACTGCATGATGTCGTTCAGAAACGACAACCAATATTATCGTTGTCATGAATTACAGTAATTTAGATACTGTGAGTTAAATAAACAAAATCAAAGTTCATGTCATTTATGATGTGATAATATTTTTTTTTTCGATAAAACTAGATTTTAAACCTATTAATAAACTATCACAAATATCGTAAAGCATGATACATAGCACGTCAGAATATTTTTCCAATAAAAACGCGTTTTTGAAATATGTCTTACCACTGTACAATTACAGTAAGGCGTGTAGGTTGTCAGAGAAGGCTATATTGAGTTTAGATATAAAGAAGGAATAGTCGGACGACCTGGTTGACATAGAACCATTTGTAAAGCCTAGTTAATACCTGGGAAAGACAGATTATAATGGTTACATAAGGAATTTGAGAGACGATGTAGGTCTTTGGGACAAAATTTATAATCGAGTTGTGTCACTGCCGTATACTAAAAGTTGTTTAATTAATAGTTAACAACTAAAGTAAATTAAATTAATTATTATAAACTAGACATTTTGTGTAAGATTTATTTAGTAGTACTTAACTGTACTTTTTATTAGTTAGTTCTCATACAATGGTCGTTGTGGGCACGGACGGAAATCATTGAGTAACGGACATTATATTTTCGCTGGTATAAAATCTGCGAAGATATAAGATAGCTGAGCCCGGAAATCGATTTACAACCAAAACGAATTAATCGTTTTACTAGCGCCTTTGTACACATGGAAAATAATTACTGGCCGAGGCTGAATTAAAATTAAAATTATTTCAAAAATTACAGTAATATCACGTTAACTATGTTTGGATAGTCTTAAGCCTAATAGACTCAAGGTATTACTTTTGTTTATAAATCTATCGGTAAAATATACTTAAATACAACATATTTTTAAATTTTTTTTCTCTGCACATCTAAAGTATTAGAAGAACTACTATTTAAAATGTTAAGTTTTTATGTAGTCTCATTCTTAAGATATAGTGGTAAGTGATTAATCAATGAGCGATCAGTATTTCAATTTTATACGAAAAAAAGGAAAAAAATAAAAAAAGAGAAATATCCCAACTTTTTTTTCAAACTGTTTATGTCGCTTGTTAAAAAAAAAAAAAAACTATTTATTCTTAAAACAAAAAGTTTTTTTTAATTGAAATATTATGTTCTATGAGAATCTATAACTGATAATTATTTATTTTATATATCACAAAATATCTATACAAAAAATACAACTTTGCTTGAAATGAGGCAAGTGATAAGCGTACTTTACATCAAACTCGGAATCTTGTCTGTACTTATTTTTTTTCTATATTAATAGTTGATGACAAATTAATGTAACTTATCAAAATATTTTATGTATAAAGTATACCAAATAAATATAAGTAAATAAATATTTGTAAAATATAATAATTTATAATTGTATACAATAATAAATTTTGATTTCAAAATTAGCCTAACAAAATTGGTACAAACATTAAAATTATAAAAAAATTATAATATTATTAATAAATTAATATAGGTAACATTACAATATTTATAGTGACATATTGTTGGTAAATTATAACCTTAATTTTTAAATAATTTTGATCTTGTAATTTATAAACAGACATAGGTATATTGGTACATATAATTATACTTTGTCTTAAATTAAATATTAAATAATTTTTGTTTAAACTCGATATTCCAGAATTTAAAATTTATCATTTTATTAGATTCGCTTAAAAAACCCCTATACAATTACTATGATAGTAATAAATAAAATTGTTACGACTGTCATTTTGTAATCTATATAATTATGTCTATGATCAGACTTCAAAAAAATTTTCACAAATCGTTTTGCTTGGCACTTTTATTCAGTAGTCTTACCACATGGATACTTCTCTAGCTCTATCTATCACAACTGCATGTCCCGGTGGATGTCTAATAGAAAAAAAGTAAAAATGAAATAAAACTAAGTACATAATACTAAGAAAATGCAATTTTCTGGATCTTTAAGAATACATTATTACCTTTTACCTTGTGAAGACATTTTCAGTATGGAAAGTCTACTCTTGTCATGGTTGTTATAAGAAACTGCCATATTCGATGTTTGGCTAGTCATCGAGTCTTGCGATATGCTCCTGTTAAACTTCACTCCTTGCACAGCAGGTCTGTTGTACGGAAATCTCCACGGCGAATTCGGAGGCTGAGGATCTAGTTCGTATCCACGGTTATCCGTGCCGGCGAGTTTCATATGATTGTTAACGTCATCATCTTTTTTTGACGAAAGTCGCCTGAAACATGAAGCACACGAAATATGTTATCAAGGTCAACCAATACGTTTTTAGATTGAACCTTAGTATCCTGCGGCCGAGACCTTCAGGCTCTTCTAAGCTTTTTCCAACGCGTTTTTTCCGGTGGATGCTATCTTCGATTATGATATGTCGATCATACGGTGTGTCGAAGTCTACTTCGAGAATAGTGGAAAACTTGTGTGGATAAACGCAATCAATGGCTACAACCACCGTTCCCACAGCAATACTCAGTAGACCTGTGGAAAAAATTGAACGAGGCAGACGATTAGGTAGCACACTTAAGTTTATATTATCTAGTATATAAGTAATCCGGTACCATTTTCGTATTCATGGTCAGTAAGTAGAAAAACAAACCTGTGAAAAGCGTTAACCAGAAACACCAGCCAAGTCTAAACAGCAAAAATTTATCGTCTTGAAAACGTATGACTAGAGGAGTCCATGGTAGCATACAGTGATACGCGACAGTGGCTCCGACCATAAAACTTCCGGTGGCAATCATGGTATATGCCCCGTACCGAGGAACGACAATCAGCAGCACATTCATTAGGAACCATAACACAAACGCTGTCCTATGGGTTTTTTTTTAAATACAATTAGTATAAGGTTTTTGGATTTAAATATAACTGTATAAAATTTCATTTCGTAAAAAAGGATTATAGTTTGTACATCGAACGTGAAACGTGTTCTTACTATATTATAGTAATGTTTAATATAATCGTAGTCCGTTCCCTTAGAGACATTTTTAATTTGAGAGAAGCATTTTATTAAAAGGAATACTAATGAGGGTGATTTTTATGTCACTTAAATTTTTACTATACAAGTTGTACTGGAACAAACCAAAAACTATTTAACCATAAACTTAAGAAATAAGTGGAATAATGGCTATTCCGTCGACGTACCTTGTTGAAAGAGATTACTCGTATTATAGTGTGGTTCAAAACACTTTTCACAAAATCAAGAAATCTCATTTATTAAGATATAATTTCGTTGATTCATAATAATAAAATCATAAAAAAATCTAAAGAAATAAAAGAAATCATCAACTTCAAGGCAGTCACTAATCACATTAGTATTTTTTGTGAAATTGTTGCAGTGTAGAAACTTAGAAATTTTTCTCAAATGATTGATTATAAAGGTAAAACTATTAGTTAAAATAAAATGCTCTGAATGGGAAGGAGTAGTAAGAATTTTTTTTAAAACTAAAGGGGATGTTAAGTAAAAAAATACTGGGAAATACTGTCGTACAATTTAAGCTTATGTGCGTATTATAATACGAGTATATATACTTACCATAAAAATATGCTTCCATAGTACCCCGCAGCTCTGTATTGACCTCCCCAAGCAAACCCTTCTTGGCCCAAACTGAAGTACTCAGCTACAGTCAGTATAGGGAAAGGAAGACCTCTGTACAGAGCAGCTTGGTAACTTTCGCCCATTTCATGAGCTCCTAGCCAAGAGAAACGCTCATTGAAACTAATATCTTCTAATGGCAACGAAGAATTATCAACCGGCACAGCTGCGAAAAATAAAAATAAAATCAATGATATTATAATTCTTAAGTCAGATTCGTCAGAAAATAAATCAAAATCCGGGACAAAATTATTTACCACAAAGAGTTATGTTGATATGACCAAGTCCGACGTAGGCACCGAGTTCTGCAGTAATAAGTTCTTTGGAAAGTGCTCGATAAGAACTTGTTATCACAGTTTCAGCCACGTGCCAACTTGAACCCAATATTGATACTGTAAATATAGAATATTTTAAAATTTTAATATAATCTAAACAAAAGTCTTACGTTCGACTTAAAATGATATAACATAGTTTTCCGGGAGACCTCATAAAAGCGAAAGCGCGTTCTAAAAATCAGTAGGTCACAAAATCACTGAACCGTAAATACACTGAATTTGATGGTTCTTCAACAAACCTTGTTACGACCCTGGGACCATCATTTAACCTAATAAATTGTTTTAACATTGTTTTATTTATATTAAAATAATATAAAATACTACAAAATAATAATTTAAATTCCTAATTTTTTTGTACTAATATTTTAAAATAATTGTACTATGTTAATATTAATTTAATTTGTTTCAATATTTTACAACATTTTATTGGGTATGTAAAATATATACAATGATGGGTTGGGTCTTTGTTTATTTATTATAATTTCTTGCATGGAGAATTAAAGTTTATTATCATATTGTTAATTTTAGGCTCTAAATTTGCTTATACTAATACTTGTATTTTATATTACTAATGTGTAATTTATTATCTTGTTTGTGAAGAATGTTTTAATTTTGGACTGTAGATTTGTTTATATTAATTTTTATATTTTAAAATTATATAAAAATCCTAAAGTTTAAATTTTACTGTGTTTTAAAATTATTTTGATTTACTTGCATTCAGTGGCGTAATTTCAGGTTTTGAAAGGGGAAGGGGAGGCAAAAGTTTTGACCGGCCCATAATTAAAAAAAAACCGCTAGGTAACAATTACATTTTTATCTCAATACAAACAGCCTTCTTACATAGTTATACATACAAGTTGATTATCTGAGATAACTGTGGTTACTCTAGGCATAAATAACACACATTTTTGAAAGATAACAATGACTAATTAATACATAGGTATATAAAATATAATATGTAGAGGGATACCCAATATTACCTATTAGTATTTAGTATTAAGCATTGAGTAAACAATATATACTCAATGCTATTAGCTACTACATGATGACATATTTTAAGGGGAATTTTACCCCAATTTATGTCCTATTTGCACCAAATATGAGTTTAATGGTATTAATAAAAAATAAAACAAAACATACAGATACAATACATTATTATATATTTATCATTAATTATAGTTTTTTAAAAGGTTGCTTAAAATTAAAATGCTAGGCAGTGACAAGATATTTTCTTGTTTTCATAGCTCCAAACATATCAAGAGCTTGATTTAAATTTATCAGTGAAGCTGTTTCCTTCTCCACAGCTATCACTAATAAATCACTCAGTCGTTCATCGCCCATTGTCAATTTTAAATGCGTTTTAACAAGCTTAAGCGAAGAAAAGAAACGTTAATTTGAAGCAGTTGAAACGGGTTAAGTTAAGAGGATATTTATGATTTTTAAAGATTCTGGAAAAGCATTAGGAATTTTGTTTAAAATTTTAGAAATAGTAAAAATATCGTTGTTACTTTGGTTTGTAATATAATTTTGTATAAGGGCTTACAACATACAGAATACAGTTGTCAGATACCTTATAATTATTTACGTAATTAGAACAAGCCACGAATCATGGTTATATTTTATTTAGCAATAACATGAATGTTATGAATCATGTTTGCGGGCTTGCGGCCCAAAACTAGCACCATATACCCGGCCCGGGCCGAACGGGTCGACCGACCCATAGTAGGACGCCAACGGCCCGCTGATGACAGGGGGGGGCAAATGCCTACCTTGCCCCCCCACAAATGACGCCACTGCTTGCATTGACATTTTAAACAATTTAAAAAAATATAAACTAAAAGGGTTTATAAAAAAGTACATTTATTATTAATTATTTTAATTTTAATTTAAGTAAATCGTATAGTACACTAAACCGGATAAACATTAAGATTTTGTTATAACTTCTAAAAAATTGGTTTAACCATTTTTTACTCATTAATTTATTCTTATTTTTTGATATATCGAACTTTATTAATAAAATAGGACAAAAATGAAAAATGTTTTTAGCGCAATAGAAACTACTTATGAAAATTATTTTATTATTATATGGTTTATATAAACCATACTAATTTTGTCAATATTCTTAATATTGTTTCAATTAATTAAGGATACAAAAACAAATTATTAAAGTATTGATGTTATTTGCACACGAAAATTATATGAAGAATTGGAAGGGCCTCAAACATTTTTCATAATCCTCAAAAAAAATATTGACTAATTAATTTATCAAAAAAAAATATATATATATGTGTTAATTGAGTCACTTGTAAACTTCAATTTTTCAATGAGACGTTGCCGTTGTGGATTCAGGCGTTTGTACAACAATTATCAATCAATTCGGATTATACAAGATGTTATTAAAATACTATAATATTACTTATATTACTAATATGCTCATAATATAAATTAAATTTATATCATCGGTTTAGTATAAAAACTATAAAAAATAATGAAACTTTCAACCGTATTTTCGAGATGAATTTTAAAAAAAAAAAGGTACACAATATGAAAAAACATGTATTAACAGAAAGTATATATTATGAGGTTTTTTTGTTATTTTTTAAACTTATATCGTCCAAATGATGGTCTTGATGAGCGATGCACATATGAAATCGTTCTCGAAAATTTTCCATTAGTAAAGCTAGTATATCTAGTGGAATCGCTCCGATTTCTTGGCGAACAGCCTCTTTTAGTTTTTCAATGGTTCTAGGTTGATGTTTAAAATGAAACTTTCATAATCCCAAAATCACAGTTTTGTGGGCTTTATCCTTGTTTGGTATCAATAGACCTTATTTTTTTAAAGAGGGTGGCGTCAATATTACTGTGTTTTCCAATAAATACTGCGAGATGTTAGAAAACTTTTTACGCCAGAAAATGGAAGAATTTGGTAATAATAATGACTTCTGGTTTCAATAAGATGGAACTACAGGTCATACGGTCCGTTATTCTCACGCCATTTCACATGAAATGTTGCCTGATATTCTTACGGGAAGACACCACTTGGCCTACTCGCTCCCTTGATTTAAGCCCATGTGACTATGGGAGTAACTCAAATCTGAAATTTTTAAACATTGATCTTGAACCAATGGAGAACTAGAGAAAGCCATCCGTTAATAAAATACCGTTATTCCATTCGATATGCTAACTAGAATGATAGAAAACTTTTAAGAATGACTTTACATGTGTATTGCTCGTCAAGGCCATTATTTGGACGATAAAGTGTTTAAAAAATAACCAAAAAAGATATATACTTTCTATTAATAACATTTTTTTTATATTAAGTACCTTCTATTTTTTTAAATTTGTCTCGGAAATTTAGAAGTTCATTATACTTCTCTCTGTATTTAATCAACTGCTGGGATTCAAATAATAATCTAATATCATTGTTAAAATTCCTATTGTAGATTGCGGAAAGATAGGTATGAGAAAATAACATATTTAAATAATAACGCTATCAATTTATTTATATATTGGAAGCAACAACTGTATTCAGATATAGTTAATAATTAATTCAAGTTACCATATCATGCGGGTAAAGCCATGCAAAAAAAATGGTAAAACCTATTATTACGAATTACAATCGCATAAATCAGATGGGTGAGACAGTGGGTGGACAAATATGGAAAAATTATTATTTTAGTTTTATTATTTGATCATGATGTTAATTAATATGTATAATAAATATTAATATTTTATAACTGTTATTTTGAAGACAATGAACTGATTCCAAGTATTTTAGTTTTATTTTCTATTTTCTATATGGAAACCGGACGTATAATAGTTTAGCATACGTAAAGGCAGCGGTTCCCAAACTTTTACGATCACGGAACCCTTAGAAAATAGTTTGTGTTTCATGAAACTACAATTTACGTAAGTCCAATTAACCTAATTTTTTTAATTATTTATTGTTAAACCAATAAGTACTTCAAGTTATCTTCATGATAAATGTTATTACAATTACTACACTTAATATTCAACTTGCGGAATCCTTAGGTTCCGCGGAACACACTTTGGGAAACGCTGCGTTAAGGAATCATTATAGAAATATGAGTGTTACCTAAGTCTAAATTTAAGTATATTGCGTATGATTAAACTGAAAATGATCAATTTACCAACTAACGTTTTTTAAAATATCAAATATTTACATTTATATAGGTACATAAAATTCGTAGTATCATAAATATAATTTTGTACTTTGACGTTATCTGCATTTTTTTTATCACATGACAATGATGAAAATACATAAATAAAAATTAATTTGAATTATAAATCAAACAAATTGTCACCTGACAATATTAAAGTACACGTTTTTAAAAATAACGTTTTCTACATGTATATTTATCGAAATATGTAACTGATTTCATAGACAATAATTTCATTTTTGAGTTTTGGATTTTACATGATTATTACACATAATTACATAATATGACGTATCTACATACGCAATAGGATATAATTCTGAATTATTAGAAAAAAAAATTACATGAACATTGAAATAATTTATATGTCACACAATGTTTAGTTTTTAATAGTTTTTCTTCCTGTAACTGTTATTTTTCGTTGACAAAATATTACGTGTAAATAACAATTTATAATAGTGCATGCAGAGTAGAAGTTGATGTATATGTTACGCACTAATAACTACTTTAAGTTATTAAAGGATGTTAAAAATGTAGTCCTTGGAATCATATTTTGATGAATTATTTGATTATCCAGAAAAAAATGCACATCATTATTGACACGAATACTATAGTACAAGTTAGATCTGCAAGACGTTAAGAAAAATTAATCTCTAATGAATGAAAATATGTAATTATTTAAGTTAATTAACTAAATTTAATAAAAAGTGCATGTTTAATATTTTGTATAGATAGGTAATCTGATAAATCTAACCTTGGAATCTTGTAAATAATTTATTATGTATTTTAATAATTATAGAATTTAACGGTTCTTACTATCCTTGAATGAATATTTTTAATTTTTACAGTACATAAAATAATACACAATACTTATAATTCATATCTTTAAAAGTAAATTCTTTGTTGGAATGTAAAAACTTTTAGATTAAAATATAATTTAATTCATATACTATTTGCAAAAATACAAGTTTTCAAATGTTTAAATTTACATAAAAACATCATCTATCAAATAATATATTTTAAGCGATTTCTTTAATTTGAAGGTTGCAAAATGTATTATGTAGTTATGCTACAACTATTTGCTTCGTTGATTGTGGTTAATGACATTAATTTGGAATATACTTTTAGTTGAATAGTTTATTATTTGGTTCTAATTTGTTTGAACTTGAAAGTAAACTCATTTAATCAAGCAAGTAAATATAATATCCCGTTTTAGTGAACCTATATAAATATAAATAATGATATGGTTTCATTGTTGAATAATAAAATTCATTATATTGAAATTTTTTTTAAATAAATCGAATATTACTAGAAGTGAACAAAATTTATAAATTACAATGTACTATGTAGAAATTAATTTATTTTTCTCATAAATGTCACAGATTTTTTTTTAGTTATAACCACCCACTCAAATTTTCATCAGGTAAACAAGTTTTTACGTTTTAAAACAAAAATGGGTCATGTATACTATATTCTTGTATTTACTATCAGTTGTATAGAAAAGTTGATTATTTTTTAATTATTTTTAATTATTTAGTTTGGTATTTGAATTATTTTATATTTTAAATTATGGTATTTTATTAAATTCAATTACATTTTTTTATAATGGACCCACAATTTTGTTCATCCCAACCTAGTGCGATCCGACTGGCCTCCTAGTTATAGAACAATTACTATAGTTTACAACGAATACAATGATGTTGTAGTCGAAAAAAATATGTAGTGGGGAAATGAAACAAAAATATACAAGCGATGTTCATCAAAAAACCCACTAACCCTCATCAGTTTGTCTATTGACTAGGAAAATATCAAAATAAATGTATGAGTTCATTTTTCTTGATACAAAATTAATTATTCCTTTAACTATAAACAAAAATAGAATATGCAGAATAATATCCAGGTAGGTAGATTTGAAAATTTTATAATATTTATAAAATGTTTAAATTTTTTAACTGTTTAAATTACTTGAAGTACATAGATATCTCCTCACAATGCTTCCTAATAATGAAGCTATCGCATACAAACTATATATCGTTACACTTATGACAATACCATGTATCTGACATTTTACATAAAATGAGTTTTTGGTATCAAAATATTCGTAATCGCTTTACGCACACAATTTGTTTCTTGTGCAATAACCTAATATCAATTATTTTCCCTCTAAATTGTATTTAAGTGATAACACGTATTAAAAAAAAAAATAATTGTGGTGAGTATTATTATTACTCTGAGGGCGAGTAATAACAAAAAACTAAAGCGAATAACCCGTAACTGTACTAAATACTATTTAATAATCAAATCTCACAAATTTAAATATATAATACAATAAGAAATAATAAACAAAACCTAAGTTTTGAATATCAATCAGGAGTATTGTGTGAGTGGATATTTATTCAGTTTTTTCATTCTCCTGAACAATTGATAAAATGTAGATACGTACGTGGTATTGTCATTAGTGTAACGATATTATATTTACGTAATAATATGTTATACGCATCAATTCATGATTACAACTTCATACAAAACATTGAACTATTTCCGTATCAGATTCGAAAAATTAATATAATAACAAACAAATTTATACCCGTTTAATATTTGAAACCAAATGCATTTTCCACACGGGGGACCGGCAACTTCTTCATTATTTCAAAACTTACATGTGGATAATATTGCTGACGGAGGACACCATATCCTATAGTTGAATAGTAATATTGTCACAGTTACAATGTGTAATGATTTTCTACATTTCCAATCCCATTAATGCAGTTTATTCATAGGATTCCACTTCAAATATCAATAACCCTTAATACGTAAATGCGTGTACGAGGTAAAACAAACGTTTCAAGGAGTGAATGCGTCATAATACTCTACAATAAATATACACTTCCTATTTTAGTGGTCACCCATCAAAGTATGTTTATGTTAAAGTATGCTATTCTATTTGTTCAAGGTAAAATCAGTCATGTATTATCGATGCGCGATACATATGAAACTTACAATTTACGTTAATCTGTTTCAATCAACACGTAAATGGTATAATCTTATGAATTCACTAAATTATCTTGAACCATATTCTATTTCGTAATCATACATAATATGATGTAAGCTCCGAGACACGTTTATGAGGTGAAAATTATGTTAAAAATTATTTAAACATTATGTATAGACACGAGTTCGAGAGAGAATTATTTCGTAATGTTCACTTTTAATTCGCATCGGAATTGAATTCAAAAAAATCAAATATAAGAGGCAGATATTTAAATACTATCGTGTAAAAAACAATAAAAATTTACAACATTTTCGGCATTCACCGTTACAACGAGAACAATTGTTTGTAATCTACTAATTATATATAAGAAAATAATTTAATCAGTCGTAGCTGCAGTAAGAACAATAATATTTATGTTAATACCATATTGTAACAAAAATAGGTTGAAATGATATTAAGAGCGATGGAACGTCGTAAACTTGTGTCGTATTAACAAGAAAATAAATTTGTCCATCTCCATGTAGTAATTCATGTATATTATTTTTAAACCAGTTATGGTCTAAAAAACAACACATAAAATAGAAGATGTCATCGATTTGGGTATGATATTTTCTTTTTTTTCTTTTAATTATAATAAATCGTAGCAAAAATCCCATCCACGGGAGTGATCAAACATAAAAAAAAAAAAAGAATGCAATAATAACTCGAGTGTGTGCGAGCGCAAATGAGGCCAATGGAATAATGCATATAATAATAATAATAACAACAACATATTATTTTTACGTCGTTGCAACGGTCACGGTTGGATGAGTTGAACGGCACGTTGGAAAAAAAAAGCACAAAAACGTATAGATATATATGGTTTTATTCCATTCGATTTTATTGCACATAAGAATCGACCTTATATGCGATATCATAATAAATGTTGCTCCAAGGCGCATATTTTAATTACCTGTACGCGTTATGTACTTTGTATGGGTACTGTACGGGCAAATATGTAGGCAGATACCGACTATGTAAGTGTGAAAGTCGACGGGGAAATGAAAACAAAAGGACAGCAAACGAGCGGATCCATCTCCGTCGTCAAATGTACGCGGTGTGGACATCACAATAATCTTTGTTGTTCATTTATAATATTAACAATTATTATTGCCGTTGCGAAAAAATATAATAATAATTTCAACTCATATAAGAGTGTTCGTGTGCGTTCGTTCTGTGCGTGTGTGTACCTAAACGTAGGTACCAATATATATTTATGTGACGAAACGCAGCAATATATGATCTCTCAGCCGGGACAATTGCGATGACCCTCCGGGGCGTTTATAATTCTCGATCATTATGACATCTTATATACGAGTATAATACACGCGCACGTTTGAAAGTGAAACGAAGACGACAGAAGTACTATAAAAAGTGAAAATTACTTCTTCTGCAATTGACAACCGCATTCCGCAGTAGTACGCCCAGCCATTTATATACGTTTATATAATTTAATATAAAATCTGTTTCAGTAGTTGAAAATCGACAAGTATAAATCTTATGCATTTTACGAAGTTGATAATATGTAAACAAAGAACGCTTGAACAAGAGTTAATAAATTGTAAATTCACATCAAACGTTAGATATAAGATTAGAAAATTCGTCCACATATGGAGTGGATGATAATGTCGAAAATTTGATCGTATAAACATTTGATAATACATATTCATAAATTCAATAGTTCTATAAAACAACTTATTGTAATACGTTGGCTATACCACCCCAATCACCAAATATTTTAGTGTATATTGTATATATAGATAACCAAATTTGTTTAGTTATACATAGTGACCACTTACGTGAAATAAAATATAAATTTAATTTAATGATTTTCATTTTATTACACTACTAATACGCAGTTAATGCACAAAGTACGCGTTTTATTGTACTTAATTATTTTTTAAATGGTTTTAGTCATACGGTGTTAATGTAATTTGAGGTTTGGTTACTCTGTAAATTCAATTTCTTAAATTTGATTTTCAAATAAACCCTTATATTATTATTATTATTATTATTATTACTATACAATCATTTGAAATCGAAATCGGGAATGATAATTGTAAACAAAATAATATTTTCGACTCGGTCAATTCTTTTAAGGTCACTTATAAACGCATAAAATATATAATAATTTTCGCAACGATTTTTCGTTTGGATTAATTCGACCACTTACTGTATAAAAATAAGCACATACTAGTACACAAATACATATGTATTCACATATTTAATTAATTTTATTATTTTTCTGAATAACTAACGATACAATTTTCAATCCTTGAGACCAAAATATATCCTTGAAGATTGACGGGAAAAACAATATTGTTTCTTTTGCTATTGTTCACGATAATCAGCACACATAAGTCGTTTCATAAGCGTAATTACATCTGATTGCCGGTGAAAACTGTATAAGCACCATTATGTATTATGAAGTGCTGCCGAGTCTAAATGCATTAGTTTTTATCTTCGCTCGTGCACCATTAAAGCGCATTGAGTTGTACGGAATAACAAACTATATTATACAAAAATGTACATATGCATAATACTGTTCAACGATATATTTTTTGATCATTGTAGTATAACTGTATAATTATGGTCCATAGTTGTATAAATATTTAAACCTAAGATTTGCCAAATAAGTAAAACAAATACACAGTGAATAGTTTTCTTCTAAACTAGTTTCAAAATAATTGAGCTACAATTCAAAACTAATTATTCACTCTGTGAACACTCATTGAACAGGTAAATATATAAATAATTATAAATAATTAAGGATTATGTTTCAAGTATAATGTTTCATTATGGCATATTATTTTCAATAGTCTGTTTGAATCAAGTCTAGTTGTGTTACAATATTACTATTATATTTGCATGTTATTCATGTACTATGTTATCAAATTAATAAACACCATTGGGATGATGGTTTTCTATTATTAAGATTTTATCCAAATTAGTTATACCTATTTGATTCTTCAATCTTTAATATTTTTAAATGATATAGTAATTACCTAACGAAAAAATTATTATTTTATCATAATAATAAGACTTTGCTAAAAAAAATCAACAGGTTACATGTACAAAATAAAAATATTTTTTTTATAACTGCGTACTTTTTAGATTAAATAACTCAAGCCCCCACTTTTTAGAATTACAAATAACAATCATAACCAAAAATTAACGTGATATAATTAACATTCAATTTTAAACACTTTAGTATAACCTCTAATATGGTATGTTTTATAAAGTTTCTAATGGTGAAGAGGGGAATTTTATTAAACATTTTACTAATAATCAATAAATACGATTAAAATATGTAGTTAAACAGTTGACAAGGTTGTCATTGAAATAAAAGCATGATTACATTCCTAGCTCTAAAAAACTCTTTATTCTGATTTTATAATGCATATCGAATTATTTATAAATTGAACTTCCAAAGGATGACAATAGTAATATTATCATAAATGAGATAAATTGTGCAAACATATGTAATATAATCAAATAAACAATAACTAATAATAACAAATAATAATAATTTTAACCTAATTCAAGAATAGAAAAATCTATTGCAATAAAAATTTCGATTATATTTTACACTTAAAGTTATACTAATTGAACTTTTTACATTTATTTTCTTTACGAAATTAGTATTTAAAGTCCTTCGATTATTTATAAATAAAATATTCCAGAAACGATTTTTCGTCAGTTTGAAGGTAATGGAGATTTAATAAATCCTTTATTATGATTTTCAAATACATCTGTATTGGATATTTTTCTCTTAATAAAATATCACTCGTTTCTTTACTTTAGTTAGTTTAGTATTACGACTACGAAGGACGAATCGAACAATATGACAGAAGAAAAATATAATTTGACAAATGAATAGTACAAAATTAATAGTACTAGACCAAATGACTAATGAACCAAACCAAAATCCACTTGTTATGAAGAGTAGCATAACCAGAATAATCGTTTTTTTTTTTTTTTTTTGTAAAAACTGGTGAAAACGTCACTTTGAAGCGGAAATAATGATCAAAGGTCGGCCATAAAGAATTCTACGACAATGGCGATTTTTACATAATTCTTAATGTTTCCATTACATAATGATAAAATATTTATGATCATTCAATCGAAGCTTAGAGAGAACAAAATATCATTTATTTAAAAGACCAGACCTTATCAGAATATGTAAACATGGAATATTTTATACAGTCGAGAAGGTCGGATTATATGATTCGACAATTACACATTTTTGACAAGGTTAAATAGTTTCGGTATAGTCGATAGGAGTGCGTTGTATAACGCGTTTTTATTAATGTACATATGTTTTAAGACTAAAAAGGAAGTATAAAGATTAATTTAACATCCGGACTGTCAAGGTGATCGAACTGAAATTTCCTTGACTTTTACTAATGACTGCGGTTTATTCCGGATCAATGATCATATTGCAATCCGAAGATATTGCACGCGTTCTGTTATAACCATCATCGATACAATAACCATCACGGGGTTGTATATACCGCAAGAATTAAATACATAAAAATGTGATTCTATTTTTTTCTTTTTCATTCTTGTACCGTTAACGGGCAGTTTTAAAAATAAATAATATATTCTTCAAATAAATTAACTGATAGATATAGCAACACAACAAAATATTGATAGAATAATAATTTATCATTGTGAACACCCGTGTATATTATCATGATAAATTAATATTTCCGGTATTTTCTACTTTAAATTCAAAAGTAAAGTACACATGATGGCCGCTTAGATTTAAAATTAAAAACTATATTAAAAATGTAATGCCCTGTATAATATGCTGTGTGATTTTTTCCGAAAAACGCCTTAGGATATTTTACGAACGCGACAAGGCTAAAATATCATGTTTCATGGCCAAGATCCGTGAATTGCACGTGATGTGTACATTGACTGTACAAGCTACCGAGTTAGAACCGCACTTGTCTAGTCATGAGTGACTATAATTATAATACGCTAAATTAATGTAAGCCAACATTGAAGTTCATGAACCCCAAAACAAACATACGGGGATTGTATAGATATCGAAGCTAATACCCACTGTATAATTAAGTTGTTAATATCCTCAAATGTTAATTTTTAGTTTTAATATAAATATAACTGTATTAAATTTACTTTGTAGAAAATAAACATTCATCAAATGTATAATTTATAATTTATTCTAATTTAGTTCTTCACTATGAACATTGATTATATAATGTACGTAATAGTTTTAATATTATAATATCAGTGTTATGAATAAATATTACAATTTATTATTTTCAAAAGTAAATATGAATTTAAAATATTTCTATTAATAAAAACATTGTGAAAAATGTAAACTTACACAATATTACGTTTCCGACGAACAGACTCAAGGTGACAGTTGTGAAGGTGGTGAATCTCTGAAAAAAAATCATTACCAGATAAGTATGTAAGTATTTATTTTACAAGGTTTAATATTTCATTCCGGAAGAAAAAGGACGTGACAGTTGTAATATGATTTATAGACATATTATTAAATACGTAATCATACCAATATTATATATTAAATAATATAATATATTTAAGTAATCAGTATGTATATATTGGATCAAATTTAATTGGAAAAAGAAAATATTATCAACTAGGTATAATTTTATATCTGTGCCACGTAATCAGAGGCCGTCTTAAGGATTTTTAGGGCCTGGGGAAAATTAATTTGGAGGCCCTTTAATCATCACAATAATATACGAGTATGATAAAAAAAACACACAAAGTTTGCATCTTAGTTTTCCAAACTTCTACAACTAATCAAGGCCATTTAAATGCATCCATATGTCGCATCCATATCGCGTTATTGTACGTTTCGCGAATGGAACAGCGGTTTCTCTACTTCACGTAATAACACAATATGGATAATATTTCGTGAAATGGATTCCTAAACCATCATCGACGGAACTTGTTCCGTCATTTGGATGTCCATAAAGCAAAAAATAAAAAATAAACTTTTATTTCTATGTATTATAATATATTATTATTATATATTACAATTATTTTTAAGAAAATGTTTTACAAATAGGTACTTTTACACAAACTATTATTTTGTTGTTATTGCTGTTTGCTTGGAATGAAAACTATATATATTATTTATTTGGACAATCTTGTGAATTATGGCAACGAGAATTACATTTTAAATTACCTTTAAAACAAGCACATTTTTTAGTTTGACATTTGCCTTTACAATAACAGCTAAAATACCTTGACCTCCAGTTGAAAAAGATACAATAATTGTATAGAAATTATTTCTCTTAAAGACATTTCTTTTGTCTCTTTCACTTTTTCGATGTTAATGCAATGTGATGTGGCTAGTTGTATATTTACAGAACCATACCAACTTTTTAGTATGCCATATTCAGTTCCTAAACGGTTAAGTTTATTTTTTTGGTCAATAACTACGCCGTACATACATACATACATACATATAATATATAGAAAGTTTTTTTTATAATTTTTGCTTTATGGATATCCAAATAACGGAACAAGTTCCATCGATGATGGTTAAGATATCCATTTCACGAAATATTATCCATATTGTGTAATTACGTGAAGTGGAGAAACCGCGGTTCAATTTCGCAAAACGTATAATTACGCGATATGGATGCGATAGATACAATAAATTACATATTAAATAATGTTTCAATAATATATTATCAGTTAAGAACCAGAACAATGGAGACTGTTTTGAGCCATCGACTAAAAGTAAAACTGTTTTTATACATAAAATTATTTGCTCACTTCTTTGCGAACTCCCGGAAAAATTATGAGAAAAGCTGTGTAAAGCGTCCCAAATACCAGACAAGTCGTTATCATTTGAACATCACCAGTGACAGGAGTACGGTTGCTATAACCATAGAACATTGGTCCTCCGTCACTCCTAAGCATTCTGAAACGAACAACAATTTTCAAATTAAATATATATAATTTAAACATAACAATTTAAATGATTATTTTCGTATTGCGCCGTGAAGAATACTACGTCTATGTTTTAACTCGGGTTCGTGGTATACTTACTAAAATTAACATAAATAATTTTATAATAATTTTGATTTTGCATCAACATTATGTTTAAAAATTATAGAAATAATAATGAATTTAAATTAATTGAATACATTTTTATTTAAATAGTTATAAAAATGTAATCGAATATTTTTTAACTATAATACATATTGATTTGAAAAATCATCAGATATTGCTCAACTTTATACATAAATTTATTTTAAAACTCAATATTTATAAATAAATATTAAACACCGAAATTAAAAATAAATAAACAACTAAACTTTATAATGATAAAAATAGTAAAAACATACAAAAACGTTTTGATTTTTTTTTTTTTTATATGAAAAATTATAACCTATTTAACGTGGAATATTAAAAAAAAAAAATATTCAATACGCAGAAATTATAATAGCGCATTATTATTACTAACTTGATAATGATTCGTTTTGAACAAGAAAATCCTGTAGCGTCCTATTTTATCATTGAACATATTATAACTATAAAAATAGTATTTTAAAATAATATATGTAGTCAATAAAAGTTATGTTTATAGAATAATCGCGCAAACACAATAAATACGTAATGACATTTAAATGTGTTACAGGGGAATAATTATACTTGAGTATTTACACGTAATAAGCGTTTTATTCTGATTAAGTGAACAATTTAAATGTCATCACGTCCTTAGATACAACACATAAAATGATTCCCAAATCTAGGTAGGTGTGTTTTTCTACTCTACATCCGGGTTTCTGAAGCGATGCAAATATCTATATGAACACGTCATATTTGAATTATCTTTCATCGTCTTATCTGTACAGAATCAATTTAGACAACCACTGCGGATATTGATATTGGATATTTTAGATAGGAAATTTTATTTGTTTTCCTTTTTTTTTTTGTTACTTACTAGATGGATTTTTCGTAATATTAAATGTTTTAATCTAAAATAGATTGATTTATTTTAATTGGTGATTGAATAAAAATTTGTGTGAATCGTGTTAGTATCGTGACATGTTTTATAGTTATAAAACGTTATTATTTTATAAGTTATGATATAATGCTACATTTTTAACTAATACAACATTTTTAACATTATATGTTATGAGATAATTTTTTTTATTGCCAATTTTTAATTGTTGAGACCAAATGAGTTATTATTTATAACAACAAAATTCTTGGTCTTATCTTCAATAAATGTCTAACCTGGTTAATTAATTTCAAAGAAAAATAAACCTTCAAAAATTAAAACAATTCAAACTTATCAGTTTGTTGGCTTCCGAATAATTCTCTAAACACCATGATTTATCAAAAACATGGCAACCCGTTGAAACCTAGAGATCCGTAAAACCAAAGAAACCACCTTAACATGCTATTAATATAATACATTTCATTATAAAAATAAAATTATAACAATATCCTCTTATTATTCAGTTGGCCTTAAACTGGTCCTTACCCGAAAGTCCTAACAAATTACATAGACAAAACTAGTCTTGGGACCTATTTTAATTAAACTAAGCTCATTCAGGTTTCACAACTGTATGACTCCCTAATCAGGACATCAAACTTCATTAACTATCTGTCATAGTATTTACTTATTGTACAAACAATTTATCAGATTGTAAATGTTCCAATAAAAATATATTTTATAGTAAAAAAAACAATAAAATTCATTCAGCAATTCGAGAGCGCTTCTAAGATATAGGTACGTAATATAAATATGATTGTTAAATTTTATTAGAGTTAGATAAAGTTTTAATTAATTAGATTTAAGCCATTATGATTATAAATAAACTTAACCATTTGTTTATCTGAGTGCAACGAGCGAAAACAATTCATGGATTTTCGTGGGTAAAATTATAAGACGAATACATCTTGATCAATGTCGATTAGTTTGAAGCACAAAAATTATTGTGTTAAATGTTTCAGTTAAATAAGCATAATGGTCATGGCCAAAATTAACATAGCGTGTAAACATTCTTTGAGGAACTCTGTATAAAAATGCAGTTGGAAATTCACTTGGTGGCATGTAAATTTTGCTGAACAAATCCGCATAAACCAGTTCTGGGTGTGACCAAGGTCGGGGCAAAGTGACTTTTGTGCTTGTGTGTGACTACTGTAGTTAAAGTTGATCTTTCTGTAACTTTTTGCTCTAATTCTTTTGTCAACAACAATAGCGACTTATCATTTTGATATTATTAAAGTAATTATTTTTTTCCACGGGAAATTGTAAAACTATAGAAGGCTAACTCTATATTGTATAGACCGCACGCAATCATCAGAATTGCATACACATTACGCCCAAACTATTCGTTAACTTGTTGAGCAACTCGAACGTTAAGAAAATGAAAATCGTGATTTGTATTCAACAGGTGTATTAAAATAGATGACATATTATAGGTAGTTTTTTAATACATTATCTTGTTAATTATTTATATAAAACATTTATATACTGTTAAGATGTTGAATTGATGTTTTTGTTTTTACCAACAATTATTTAAAAATTTGTCTTTTACACCGATTTCTACAGAGAAGAATAAATTAATTTTATTTCAGATATATAGATAAATTTACTATTACATGACTCATCATGTACTGCATTACGTAACAAATAACCCGTTAAGTCAATAATAAATAAATGAAAGAATATATTTTTAGAATATTAAATCTTCATGGCCAATGTACTAAAAAAAAAAAAAAACAATTTTGGGAGCCGTAGGATTTATGTGAATATTATAATAAAATACAATTAGGTACATGTCTTAAGATTAATTTGAAAAATAATTGAATGTTGAAATATTTTTATAAGTTATTTTAGATATCAAAGGTAAATAACGATGTATTTATTTCCAATGTCATTTTTATTGTTGAATTATTTTTTTTTTAAATAATTTAAATTGTTTAAATAAAATTTATAAAAAATTATTATATAATAATCAAACTATAGACACTAAAAACTGTAGTTGAATACATTTTTTATCTTTATTAACAAAATTAGGGTTTTCAGTTGTTAAAAAATTATAACCTAATATTTAATTTGTTGTTTATTAAAGCAAGTTATATGCAATATACACCTACATCTATAATTATTTATTACAATGAAAACGTACTATAATTAAAGGTTCTGTTAAAATAGGAAATCAATAGTAAATGTAGGTAGCTACTTATAGCCATTCAATAGTATATATTATAACTTTATTAGCATAATCATTGATTTTAGTCTAAAAATAGGAATTCATAATCAATAGTATTATTTTCAAAATTTATAAATATTTACTATTCTATAATATGAGAATGCGTATCTTGATGTGACGGAACTGTAATAAATTGATTTAAAGTGAATTTTTAGATTATTTATCAAATTTCTGTTTTAAATACTATTTTTTGGTCAGTGCCTACTAAAATTGAATCGAATTAAAATATGAATATAACTTGAAAATAATTTATATTTTAAAATAATTTTCATAAAAAATATAATTTATCGTTAGAAATTATAATAAGATACAAAAAAGATATTACATGATTTTAATAAATTGACTTTGTTAATATTCGTTTTTTTAATCAGTTACTTCTATTTAGTATTGTTATTTAAAAATTTACTATTTAAATTGAAAAATACATTAAATAATATTGAATTATATTATCTATACCATTAAAATTATTAGTTTAATTTCAATAAATTCAAATATTACCAATTACATCAATTTAAATTAATATTTTAATACTTTTATCTAACTAAATTTAATTTAATTTAATTAAAAGTTAAATAAATTAGTTATATCTAAAGTTTATCTCTAAATTACGAAAAAAAATTGAATTGCATTATTTTATAATATTAATATATTCAATTTACAGTAATTTTAAAAATGGAAACTTTTATCAATGGAATTATTGTATTTTTTATTTTTTATTATAGCCATCAGTCATAGACTATTATAGCTCAACAATTACAATAGATAAATACAATAGATACAATTATTATAAGTATATGAAAACCAAATATCTAACGCTTATAGTATAATCAACTTAAATAATTAAACTTAAATTTAAATAATCAAACTTAGCGTTGATAAGCTTTTTTAATATTTATAAATAAACTAGCTGATCCCGTGCACTTCGTTGCTCGTTAAATATACCAACTCTATATGACTCTAACTTTGTTCAACTCGTTATTTAATATTCGGTGGATGATGTTCTAGATTTATCTTAAGTTTTCTCTCCGGAATAAAAATTCTGATTCACAGCAGTATATTATCTGGTAGGCAATCTACCTGCGGTAGATCGCGAACCTAGTGCTGTTTGTACGTACCTTAGTGTATGATTTAAATCTAATAAAGTATCAAAGTTATACCAAGTTTGAGATAATACGGTGGATTAATATAATCAATTAATACATAATCCTAACCTAACCTTAACGTACTAAAATCCGTAGTATAGAATTGTATTATTGACCATTTGCATTAGTATTACGAACTATTTCTGTTGCTCCGAACGATGTCATTTGAAAACATGAATTGAATGTTCTAATTAACTTCAGGAACACGTTAGAATCTGGATCTGTACCGATAAGTAAACCGTTCAATGGTTCAGGTGGTGTTTCAATTTCAGGTAGTTGCATCTTTCCTGACGCACAACACATCCAGACTGGTTCATTTTTGAATTTGAGAGCATAGCAGTCCGGGCATTCCTTGTCCATAGCACAAATTACTACTTTTGAATGAGCATAATATTCAATATCAGCCTCATACTGGAATGCTAGACGCAGGAATGAATCAGATATAAATGTTCGATGTACCTGTTGGCGTAGTTGGTCATTTGCTCTGCTTGAGTCAACTACGAATCATTCGCACTATCTGATTGGCATTGTTCGTCTGTTATTTGCGCTCTTCTATTTCTCATGTTTGTAGCTGCATTTGTTCTACGACAAAAATTGGTATTCTGGTGTCTTCTTGGCATTTTTAATAACACAAACAAATAGTAAATATTCAAAGTACTTATTTATGTTTTTTTTTTGGTTACCTTGCAACGTCGGGTAATTCATTATATTAACCACTAATAAATAAATATTATTCTCAAATCTTATAACCCCCATAGCAACCATTTATAAACAAAAAACAAAAATTTCTATCGTAAATCTCAAAATTCCTGTTTGACCACCTCCCGGGGCTAGAATTAGGTCCATATATAAACCCTATAAACCCGCTCCACGACATTCTCTATTATTTAAAAAAAAATCAAGATAATCGGCCCAGCCGTTCTCAACTGATGCAATTTCCAATTTTTTGTCTCCATTTTTATACATATAGATAATAATAAATCTGAGTTTGAATAACTTCTGAGTTCATTTTTTGACAGCCAATATTATTTTTTAAATATATCATACAAATTTGCTTAATTATAAGATTATAAGCAAAATAAAAATCATATAAATCAAAGAAAAACAAGCAACTATTTACTAATAAGTCATTTAAGTACTGTTTTTATTTTAGCTATTTTGAATTTAAAAAGATTTTTGACCACTATTGGTTCAAGATTTAACTATAATTCGTAAATTGTATTTATGTATTTTTTGGAAAAATATTTTTCAAACAGTAAAATCAGCCCGAATTTTATTTCCACATCAACAAAAAAAATTTATTTGAAAATGATTAATAACTATTAATATTTTACGAACTTTACACAAAAATATTACCTTTCAATCAAATTTCAAAATCAACCTGACTTTTTAGAGATGCCTTTTTCTACGATAATAATGTGTATAATTAAGGTTTTAAAAAAATAATGGTGAATTTTAATTTATAATATTATAAAGAATTCCCGCATTGTATGAATATAATGGATAATTAAAAGAATCAGATACGTAATAATCCGAGCCAGAACGAATTATTTATATTTTTGAAATAAAGTCAATGTCGATGGTATTGTAATATATATATGTAACACACACACACACACACACACACATATATATATATATTTATATTTATATATATGTAATGATAAAGATTTATCAAATTAATGAATAATTTAGTATTTTCTTTTATAATATGAAAAAATTTAAACAGAAACTTTCATAGAAGTTATAAAATGCTAAAATGGTTAAAAAAATAATTTTATGCTTATTCAATTATGGTTTAACGGCTCAACATCGCATCAGACATGATATAATACTTTTAATAATTACAAATTATTTATAAACTCCGGCAAAAACCATATACTTATCATTATGCTTATAATATTATATAAGTGTACATTAATATTTATGCATAATTTGAGTTAAATGACTAACAGTTACAGGATATAGTCCCACGAGAATTTACTAATAGCAATATCTCCTACACAATAAATAATGCTTAAATAGTTATTTTTTCAATAGTTTGTAAGATACGAGTATATTTTTATTGATTAATAATTCTAATACAAGTATAAACTTAACTAATTAAATATTTCTTAGTTTCCTAAAAATGAATAAAAATATATAAGGAACGGATTTTAAAGTATACAAAATAAAATATGTATATGATTTGGCGTTTATATTCTTCCGTAATTCAAAATATTTTATAACTATGAATATATATTCAAATACCATAAAATATAATCAAAAATTTAAAACTGGGTATAGTTTTTATGAATTAAAATTACCTTGATCTCACAAACTACAATAACGTACATCCTAATCAATTTCTAAAATTTAAAATGTTGGAATTAATTCATCTTCAAGTAAAGTGTAATCAATCTTTTGTTTGTTTCTGATGTTAAAAAAAAAATACTCATACTCCTATACAATATTCGAGTCACTTAATGTATTCACAAGTAATGCATTTCTTTTTATACATTTAATTGTAAATAAATATTAATATGAAAATGCATCTAAAACCATGCCTAACAATATTGAGATTCGAGGGACAGCTAAAATATTTTGAGAGTTATTTATTTGTGTATAATAAAATTACAAACAGTTAATAAATAAAATAAATAAATAAAGCTTAACCTAGAGCATTATTATATTTGTAAAGTACGACCGATTTGCAATTAAAAAATTATCATCAGGCATTTACAAATTTAATAAAATTATGACTGAATATGAAAAAATAAAATAATAACTTTACTACTATAATAATACTCAAGGATAAGTTATTATTTTATTTTTTTAAATATGTATAAAATATTTGTTTATTTATTTATAAATTCATTTATGAGTATTAACCATTTAATAATTTTAAATTTAAATTGTATTCTTTATTATTTATATGTATTTATTTAACGCTCAATGAGCACAGAATACAGTAAAATAGAGATATGAAAATAACAAATTTAAAGACTATATAGATTATGTTCACTACTATTCATATAACGTGTGCTTATCTAATTCTACAACATTTAAAGATACCATAAAATTAAATCATTGAGTTTAAGTTGATGAACTCAAAAATTAATCAAAGTTAAAAATCAAAACTATTCATAGAATTATCTGAAGTTAATATTATGTTGATTGGAGTTTATATAATATAATTTTGACATTAAGTATGTATACCTACGAGTATTAGTTTGAGGAACGTTAAAAGGAATTTAGTTAAGTAATTTAGGATAAATAATTAATGAACTGAGTAATTTATATATCCAAGTCATATTGTGCAAAACGTTAGGTTTGCTGGTCTTAAATGCAAATACTCTTAAAAATCGATTTTGAACGCACTCAGTTTTATTAATTAATTCAGATTGATGATAATTTCAAATAATATATTTTAAATACTTTGAGACTAATCTTTAATACTAATCTTCAATATCTCTATCGGTTGATATAAATTGTCCAATATACTTTTGTATTTTTAAAACTCTTTCCGAAAAAAAATAATTATGATACTCTACTTGTCCAATCATTCATAATCGAAAAATAACTTCAAAATAATAATTGATAATAACGAAATATATATAGCATAAAAATTGTACATAAATAAAAGTAAAATTGGGATTTATTCCGACGACTAAAAATCGCTTACAAACAGTTATCAGTACCCTGGGCATGAAATATTTTTCGAACGGTATTCTTTTGTATGTACACTTATTTACCCGACGAGTATTTATCGTGCACATATATCAATGTAAATATTTCAAATAAAATCTGTCTAAGGTTCTGGAGATAAGCGCAAAGAATTTCACTGTGGACCACGTAGAAGAAGGAATAACAACATTATGTAATAGGTATTTGATTTTGATCATCTCAGAAAATAGTACTCTGTCAAAGCGCCCTTTCTCCAATCGAACCCAAGTGCATATGGCGCGAGAAAAAGTAGATCGACATTTTATAACGAAAAACACAAAACTATTTTTAAAACAAAACGTTGGCGCACTACAAACCTGATTTTGGGGTGATTTAACGTGTGCGAGAGACAGCAAAAACGTTTATGGTTTTCACCGGTTACGTAGGTACGGTACGTGAGCAAGTATCATACGGTCAGCGGGTCCGGAAAATCTGTTGATATTTTGTTCCGGTACACGATTTTTTATGATTAATAGTTCAATCCGCACATCACGTCTATTGGTTTACTGCAAACGCGCGCACGGCACTTGATCGAACTGGCGGATCAGCGAACAGCAACGATTCACTGCGCGGGTCCGGTGTGCTGATACATATTCGGGTGGAGTGGAAGAAAAAATTAACGATAAATAACAAAATAACGAACGGTAGCGATGCGATGAACACTATCGCGCGTGCGCGTTCAAATCGGTAATCGAACGGATACTGGCTGTAGCAACTTATACGTCCAATGCAGTGCGTGGTCAACGTCGGCGGCGGTCGCGTGCGCAACAGGAACAATAACGATGATAATAATAATAATAATAATAATAATAATAACGACGACGGCAACAACGATGGCGATAATGGTAGTAGTCTGGTACTAGTGCAGTGCACTACCTATAAATATACTAAACAACGACGGCGGCGGACGAGACCGCGAAGTAATACGTGCGGTGCGGCGTCGGCGGCGGGCGGATATTCAGAAACAATCTTTTTGGAGTGGGATGAGGCCGCGCAAGGTCGCCGACGTTGGCCTCTAATGTACGAGAGAAATAAATAATAAATAAATATGATCCGATTATACCTCGTCTATGTTATATTCGGTGTCTATAAGAAAAAAAAAAAATCGTTCGTCACCGTGCGTACACACTTCCGAGCTTTCACCGGAACCGCCGCCGGTTGCACCGTTGTCACCGCCTACAGTCGAATATCTTGTGCATTATTATTTAATACTATTATTGTTACTGTCCATTATCGTCACAATATTAGCGCCCCACTGCACTATCTATATACATAAGTACAAACGACGTCAAGTCATACCTGTACGTCGCGAGCAAGGTCGATCGGACATAGCCTGTGTCTGTGTGTATGCGTGTGTGTGCGTAATAATAATGTATTAAGTTTGCCCATTGCGCGTGTAACAATTTAATAATTTCAATCTTAATGATTTAATATACTAACGATTGCAATTATTTTCCGTCGTACCAATGAGGAAATGCCTCCGTCCGGCATCAGGAAGTAAGCGCGGAACAGTCGAGCGTATATTATATTTTATACATGTCTCTCCCGCGCGCACGTTTTGAAAGTCGTTGCATTCCTGCAATACTGGATCAAGCGAGCGCCTCCTATCGTTTATATCATATTATTGTTATTTATTATTATTATTATTATTATTATTAAAAAACTAAATATTTCGCGCGGTCTGACTACATCGATTGTCCAGGTTATTACAATACAAATATTTTATGTATCTATTGCTATACATAATGTACACATACATTATTATTTTACATTTTATATCGACGGACCGTCAATCACGAATCATCATAATACGTAGTATATGGATATTTGTGTTACTGAAGTATAAATCTCTATACACTCGTCGCTGTACGTTCAGTACAATAATATAGTTCAATTGACTTATTTTTTTTACTCTACGATGACTGTATAATATATTACATTGAAAACATACCATGTAAACGATCACGTCAGTAAGTCTTTCAACACCACTACAAGCATATCGCACACAGGTTGTTAGGATTAAACTGAAGCAAGTTATTTTTACCAATTTTTTTATTTTTTTCTATAATGTCTACGCTTTTTGATAATAAATATAGTTCAACAATTAAAATATATTGTATCAAATACATAATTATAGATGAATATATATATGTTACGGTGAATGATGTAACCGTGATAAATGACGTCATTTACCTAAAAATTGGTAAATGTTGTAAATGTAGACATTCTCCGGTTATTGTCGTCAATCCCCAGTTTAGTTGGAGAATGATGGTCAATACATTTTTTGTCGGTGTGAGAGATCAGTGATAAGTGAATAGACACGTGACAAATCTTTTTTAGTTAAAAATATCACAATGGAAGTAGATTAACAAGCGAAAATATGAATAGCCATAACGCCCATAAACTAAAACACCATCTCATATTATTACTTGGTATTGCGCGTTTATTCTAGCGAGTTGTATATGCAACGAGTGCGTGATTTATAATTATTTGTAATTTGTGTTACTTGTGAACTAAATATAATAAAATGTGCTTGCAATGCAGCAGAAATGTTGTGCAGTTTAAAATGACATAGTAATCAATATTGTACAAATAAATATTTAATAATATGCAACTATTTTATTCATTAATTTTATTGAAATAAATTTCAAAAATGAATCACCCACTAACAGAAATCATTATTAAATAGTATCTATATTAAAACAGTGTATTATTTCAGATTTATCATAATTTACTACTGGTGAAAGATGTACATTTAAGTTTAAAATATGTTTTTTTACAACATTTACCTATGTAATTGAATCAATTTAGTTAATGACGTCGATGACCGGTGAACAGTGTTGGGAATAGATAACTAATAATTTATCTAGATAAAGATAAAGATGACTATACTAATTCTTATCTAGATACAGATAAAGATAGTTATACTAAATTTCATCTAGATAAAGATAAAAATAAGTACATTTTTATCTAGATAAATATTAGATAATTTCATGTTTAATTTTAAAAATATTCAGGATACTACAGCCTACAGATATTAGGTAAAAAATTCATAATTAAAAACATTTTAAAATAAATATCATTTTTTAAACTCATTTCAAACATTAATAAACATAAAATATAAAATAATTTTTTTTTTAAATAAACTTCATAAGAAGATTGTCATCTTGTCAGTTATTATCTGTGTCATAGGTATATGATGTACAGAAAAATGTAAAAATGAAAATATAGAAACATTTTAAATTTTCAAATTTTATTTTTATTCTATTTAAATAAATTATCTAGATTGGTACTGATAGATAACAAGATTTTTATCTAGATGAAGATAAAGATAACTGAGTATAAATTTATCTAGATAAGATAAAATATAAATAATTTTTATCTAGAAAACTTATCTAGATACATTTATCTAGATATTTCCCAACACTGCCGGTGAATAACAAAATTTACCAATTTTTATTTTTCACCGTAACATATATATATTGAAAATAAAAATTATAATTACTTAAATGTCTTACACCTATTTTACACCAAATATTAGTGTTTTCGTTGGTTGTAGTTGGGATTTGGGTACCATATTGTTATAATAATTACACTAATAAATATATTATAACTGTTATATTTACTCTTATTACTCCTGAAATGGGCTAGGGATACTAAGGGTACTCATACTAATTTCAAAGCTTGTATCCCGAACCCAATCATAAAACTACATATTATTATATTTTTATATTCTTGTAATCCATGTGTTTAAACTATAAAAAACTTCCCTTATAATTAATAAATTATATGAAATTCATTTTTTGATTCTTACTTGTTTTATTATATTATACTCGATATGCACTAAATTTATAATATTAATTAATATTAAATTGAAAATTATTTTATCTTTTACTTGAAATGATTTCGATAAGTAATATTTAATGAAAAATAAAATAAATTATTCAGTCTAATTAAATTTATTGCAAAATAGTATCGGGTTTTAAACATAATTTTGATCTAAAATGGTCCTTGAAAAACTTAGAATTAAAAGAAGAATTCGAGAATGTATTTTTAAATCAGATACATTTATCACCCAAACATTAATGTGAAAAGAATTCAGTTCAGAAGAGACTAAAATGGAGACACGGTTTTGCCAATTGGTCACGATTATTATCCATTAATATTAGATGAATGAACACCGAATTGTAATAAACCTGTAATGGTAAAAATATTGAAACAGTTTCTCCTTAAATTTACTCTAAGTATATATGCTACTAATAATACTAATATTTACTAATACCATAAACAAATATATCATTTATTTTGGAATTGTTTCATTCAATTCGAATTCTTAATATTTTTCAAATTCTAATTACAGTAAGATTCATTAAAATGTATTAGATACATTTTAAACAAATTAGAAAATTATACAAAAAATCACAATCAAATGTATTAATATCACATTGTATATCAATTGTGTTTTAGCTTCAAGTTAAAAAAATATGCATAGATGCGTCTATTTAATATTCATAATATTTTATTCAAAACATGATAATTTGATGAATAAAAAAGGTTAAAACGATTTAAATTGTTTTATAAAAATAAAATATGTAATTGAAATGTTAATTCCTAGTAAATATTTTTATGTTATTTATTTAAGTTTACATTGATTTTATAAACTTGATAATTGCGCCTATATAAATGTAGATTATGTAATTTCCATAGTAAAAATATGATATCCATGTACTAATAATTATTTTTATTATTAAGTAAAAAATAATTTAGATGTACAATTTTGATACAAATTTTTAATCATTATTTGGACATTGATTTCATACATGAAACTAAGGATCTTTATACACATTAAACGTATAAACACCAAAATAAAAGTATGAAAACCCAAAAACACAATATTTTAACACCAACAAATACTGAAAAACAATATTACAAAACGGACATGACAATATAAAATTAATGATGAATTTATATAGATTTACTTTAGACACAAACGTTCAACTTAATTTAATCAAAATAAAAGAAAAATAATCTAATTCTAGTTTACTTTATTCAAAAATATTCTTAAGTATTTAGTTTAGTTAACTAGAATATCACTACCATATTTGTAAGTTCAAAAGAGTAAATATTTTTTTAAAAAATGAGTGCCAATTTTAACAATTTTTTTTTGTAGATAATTACAATCAAAAAAGTACAATAAAAAAACTAAAATTATAATCAGTGGTAAATCAGAAAATTATTGAAAATACTGTCATTATAAATGTAATAATTATTATTCAAACTTAAGGAATAATTTAAACATTCTCAAAAGGTTGACTGTTATAAAAGATGATTTAAATCCACAATAATTTTGTCGATATCGATACGTTTTTCATGAGTTCTAGTATATCGATCTTCGATTAATGATAAAAATATCAATTTTGCAAGAAATTATCATGGGATAATAATATATTATATAAGTTTATAGAGTAGTATTCGGCCATAACAAATATGTGTGACTTATAAATCCTAAGTGGCGTATGTGAAACACATGGGTTGGTTAAACCCTTCATAATTAAAACATATCATATACGTATACATCTTAGTGTAATTAACTTTTTATTATAGTGGCACAATATTAGCATGAAAATCCATGATATTCAAGATCCTTTTAATTTTATAATATAAATACATTTTTTTTTTTTTAAATGATCATATCTTAGGCTAATTTTAAATTTAAATTATTAAAGTTGAGATAAATATAAAGGTTCTAACAAATTTTATTTTATTTTGTAAGACATAGGTTATAAACATTTTTAATAATAATTAATACTTAAAAACATTTTATAAATAACGTTGATTAATCCTCTTAGGATTAATTTTAGTATTTAAAAAGTACTAAAACAAAATAGTTCAACGGGCCCGAATAAATTTGGACCATATATTGTTTTACATATTATCATAAAATCTTTGCTAAAAATATGTATTGAATTTTAAACCAAAGACTATTCTAGTCTTTCTATATATATTGATTGACAGATTAATTCATTTTAATGGTTAAATATATGTATTTTTTCTTTTTTTAATTATATCGATGTATTTCAGTACAAACAACTATGAAAAAAATCTCACATAACTAATTTAAAAACACATATTTCTGTAACTATTACTCAACTTATGTATTATTTTTTTATTTAATATACAAAAATGATACAATTATTTGATTAAGGTCGTAAAATGACGAAACATGATGTGGCGGTAGAGTCATAGGTACTGAACATTAAGCGGGAACAAGGTCATTAATACGTTATATAGCAACATCACTCACCAACTACACGCGGGAAATACTGTAATATGAATATGGTGTTATACAACAGAAGTCTCAAATATCTTTTATTGTATTAACATATTATTCCCCATGCATTCAAAAGCTATGATAATTACAAGCCTAATTCTTGTAATACTGTATATTTTCAGTATTATAACCGATTATAAAAGTAATACACTTAGAGATATAATGAACATTATTCATTTAACTCAGAATTTCTAATCATTTTATGAAAACCAAAGTTTATTGCAAAATATTTCCTATAAGATTGTATAATTTGCTAAATTTTTAAATGTTTTTTATTATATATTTTTTTCTATAACATTATTTGTAAAAACGATTATAAAATATATAGTATAATATATTACATCAATACTTTTATAAAACACCATTAAATAAATTATAGTATTTTCTGATTTAGTGTTTACCCAATCTAATTACATTTAACACTACTGAAAACAAAGAATATTATACAGGACGAGTTCAATTCACCAAGACTCAATTTGAGCATAACTTATATAATGTATACTTAAAAACTACAGTCATCATATTTATATTAAATAAATTGATCTCTTTAATCAAACAGTTAGATCAAATAACTGCAAGGTCAGCATGATGAGCATAAAAAACAATATGACCAATATAAAAATCTGTCATACATTTTCACATACATAATAATTATTTAACTATACAACAGTATAATAACGAGTATGAATGCCAATATCATGTTTTTTGGTACAATTATAATAACACGTAATTTTAAACATATGCGAATTGCACTAAGTATTATATATATAATTTTTCTTATACGAGTAAGAAAACAAAAATAATTATTGTAAAAAAAGTCAAAATGTGTATATATTACAACATCAATCATCGGCAAAAGTAATATAACATTTAATGTTTATAACATGCGTCAAAGGGGACAAAAAAAAATACCGATTAGTCAATGACAAATTACAAAAACTGTAAGTAATAAATTATAACACAAAGGTATACTATATATAACGATATCTCAAACAAAATCGCGGCATTTTCATATTTTACTATATCAACTTATTAATATAAATGTTATAAAGTGATATAATTTTTTTTTAATTTTAATTTTAGATTCTGAACGGAGTGAAGAATGTATTGATTTTACAATGATGTGTGTTTTTTTTTTTTTTTGTTTCTGTCGACACGATTTGGGGCAGTAAAAATGCTTCGATTGCCTTATGTAGCAACTTTTCTGAAAGAAAAGTGAATCTATTTGGTACTTTGGGGTCAAAAGTAAAAAATTTCCAATATTTTTTAAATGCGACGGGAAAAACCATAAAACAATTTGGGAAAAACGGGAGTTTTTATGCAAAACCAGTTTTCGATATAATCAAATTTTAGATTCTGAACGGAGTGAAGAATGTATTGATTTTACAATGATGTGTGTTTTTTTTTTTTTTTTTTTTTGTGTCTGTCGACACGTTTTGGGGCAGTAAAAATGCTTCGATTGCCTTATGTAGCAACTTTTCTGAAAGGAAAGTGAATCTATTTGGTACTTTGGGGGGTCAAAAGTTAAAAATTTCCAATATTTTTTAAATGCGACGGGAAAAACCATAAAAAAATTTGGGAAAAACGGGAGTTTTTACGCAAAACCAGTTTTTGACATAATCAAATTTTTTATTTTGCGATAACTCAAAAACTAATTGATGTAAATACTTGAAATTTTCACCAAATGTTTAGATTAGCGTTCTCTATACACCATTAAATTTTCAAAGTATTTTGACTTTTATGAAGCTATTTATAGACAATTGAAATTTTCAATATTTTGAAGTATTTTTTTTTTAAATAACGATAAAATTTTTTTGGCTGCCTAGAAAATCTTGAAAATTTAATACAAGGTTTCTTATAAGTTCTTCCTTAACTGATAAAAAAAAATCTAAAATCGTAAGTCACAATTTTTTTTTATAAGTGCTCAAAGTTACAATTTATACGAAATATGTAAAAATCACGATAATTTGCAAGTTATTTTGTAGATAAAAATTCATAAAATTTTTTCTGTTCATACTTAAGGTTCAAAATTTTAACACGAGGTTATGTATAAGCTACTCTTCAAAAATCTTTAAAAAAATTTCTACCGGAATTAGAGGAAAAAATTTTATGACTGTTTGAAATTTAAATATTTACGAAATTGCATAAAATAGCGATTTATTCTCAAACGATTTTAAATATTTTTTATAATTCAAAAAGTATAAGTCGCAGATTTTTGAAATTTCTACCAGCTGTTAAGATTGGTATTTCTTTTATGCAATATTTTTTTCAAAATATTATATTGATTTTTAAGCCACTTATAGTCATTTAAAATATTCGATTTTTTTACATTTTATTTTTATAATCGGTGATAAAAAAAATTTGGCTTCTACAAAATACTTGAAAATTTAATTGAAGATTCCACAAAAGTAGTTCTTAATGTCATTCAAAAATTATTAAAATCCATAGGCACAATTTTTTTTTATAAGCGTTTGAACATCGAATATTGACATAAAATTACATGTAAAATATAATATAATGTAGAATGTTCTAGACTGACAAATGATATCAGTTTTTTTAAAATGCCCTAACTCAAAAACGAAAAACCGCAACAACTTGAAATTATCATTAAATCTTTATATTGACGTTTTCTATACATGGTTAAAATTTCAAAGTATTTTGACATATTTTGACTTATTTATAGACAATTTAAATTTTCGGTTTTTCTAAATTTTTCGTTTAAAAATAAAATATACTTATATAATATTTATAAATAACATTGTATTATATTCTAGACTAACATATCATCTCCGTTCAGAATCGTTTTTCGTATACAATGATACCTATCATTGAATTCAAATTTAACAAATCCATTATAATGACCTATCCTATGAAGAGTCGCAATCCACCCCCAAGTGTACAGCAGAGCGAGGCCCATCCGGTTCTTTTTTATTTTGCTATAACTCAAAAACTAATTTATGTAAATACTTGAAATTTTCACCAAATGTTAAGATTAGCGTTCTCTATACAGCGTTAAATTTTATAGACAATTGAAATTTTCAATTTTTTTAAGTATTTTTTTTTTAAATAACGATAAAATTTTTTTGGCTGCCCAGAAAATCTTGAAAATTTAATACAAGGTTTCTTATAAGTTGTTCCTTAACTGATAAAAAAAAATCTAAAATCGTAACTCACAATTTTTTTTTATAAGTGCTCAAAGTTCCAATTTATACGAAACATGTAAAAATCACGATAATTTGCAAGTTATTTTGTAGATAAAAATTCATAAAATTTTTTCTGTTCATACTTAAGGTTCAAAATTTTAACACTAAGTTATCTATAAGCTACTCTTCAAAAATCTTTAAAAAAATTTCTACCGGAATTAGAGGAAAAAATTTTATGACTGTTTGAAATTTAAATATTTACGAAATTGCATAAAATAGCGATTTATTCTCAAACTATTTTAAATATTTTTTATAATTCAAAAAGTATAAGTCGCAGATTTTTGAAATTTCTACCAGCTGTTAAGATTGGTATTTCCTTTATGTCATATTTTTTTTCAAAATATTATATTGATTTTTAAGCCACTTATAGGCATTTAAAATATTCGATTTTTTTACATTTTATATTTATAATCGGTGATAAAAAAAATTTGGCTACTACAAAATACTTGAAAATTTAATAGAAGATTCCACAGAAGTAGTTCTTAATGTCATTCAAAAATTATTAAAATCCATAGGCACAATTATTTTTTATAAGCGTTTAAACAGCGAATATTGACATAAAATTACATGTAAAATATAATATAGTGTAGAATGTTCTAGACTGACAAACTATATCGCTGTATGCAACTGCCAACCCATCCTAATTGAAAAATATATTTATCGTGTCAAAATAAAAAAAACAAAACCGGATGGGCTGTACACTTGGGGGTGGAGTGCGACTCTTCATAGGATAGGTCATTATAATGGATTTGTTAAATTTGAATTCAATGATAGGTATCATTGTTTACGAAAAACGATTCTGAACAGAGATGATATGTTAGTCTAGAATATAATACATTGTTATTTATAAATATTGTAATAAGTATATTTTATTTTGAAACGTAAAATTTAGAAAAATTGTCTATAAATAAGTCAAAATATGTCAAAACACATTGAAAACTTAACCATGTATAGAAAACGTCAATATAATTGTTGCGGTTTTTCGTTTTTGAGTTAGAACATTTAAAAAAAGTGTAATTTGTAAAAACGTGATTTTGCGTAAAATTTCCCGTTTTTTCGTAATTTTTTTATCGTTTTTTGCGATTTTTTTAAAAAGTTTTTAAAAAGTTGGATTTTAGACTAGCCAAAGTACCATCTATATTCACTTTCCTTTCAGAAAAGTTGCTACATAAGGAAGTCGAAGCATTTTTACTGCCAAAAAAGGTGTCGTCAGACACAAAAAAAAAAAAAATGAAAAAATAAATAAATAAAAAAAAAAACACACACATCATTGAAAAACCAATAGATTCCATCACTCCATTCAGAATCTAAAATTAATTTTTAGTATATTTAGTATAGATAATCAGTCTTTGAAGTATTCAAAACAACTTTTAACAAAAAATGTGGCTATTTTGTAATTATATAGAAATAAAAATGTACAAGTTATTTGCCTTTAGGTACTAATAGGAATGAAAATATGAATTTAAATCTACCACAAAGAAGCATTTAGTATATATGACTTACTATAAAAACAATGATTGAATTTGTTTTTTTATTTGTATACATTATGCTTATATTCGATAAAAAAAAAGTCAAAATGTAAAGAAAATTAAACCATCTCTAAAAAGCAATGAAATAATTTTTCATTAAAAATAAGAAGTCTATGGTTAGTATTTTTTTTAAATTCATCTGTTAGTACTTTAAACAATGGTGGATTACGTATGAATTTTAACAAATTTTAAGCAAGTATATAGCATATGCTATATTTAGGTGTATCCAATAATATAAATATTTAATCTATCGACATTTTATTTTAAATGTTAATTCTTAAGAACTACGTCCACGATTCTTACTTTGTTTAAAAAAAACATTTCTCAGCAGCTAGATATATTTCAATAATTACTAAGTGATTATACTTCTGTACTTATACTCGACGTACATCATTGATATGTAAAAATTTTAAGATTATTAAAATTTAATTAAAAGACATAAATGTTATAACTGACCTTCAAAGTTCTATCTGTTTGAGTTTCTGTGTATACCTCATATTATATATATATTTTATATTTATTCATATTTGTGTTGATATTCATTTGCCCAAATAAAAACTAGGATTTTATATATCAGGCGTCAGTATAAAAACCATTTTAGTTAGTTATATTAAGAAAAAGCACTACAACAATAGTCTATTATACAAAAGTTTCTTCGTTATGAAATTTAATGTAATTTTATGTGTAAAATAAAAAAAACACAATGACTTATTTCAATGAAAAACGTAAACGCACTTATGTTTATTGTGTTATAGTTTAAACATTTTAAACCCATTTATAATATATGTACCTACAACTAAAATACATCTATACCTAGTGAAAACTATGTTTAGTTTTGTAACAATACTTATGACTAACTAAATTATTTTCTAAAGAATTTCTAATAGTTTTACGTCTATATCTGAATAGTCCTTTTTGCGATATAGTTTCAATATATTAATATTTGTATATATATATTTATATACTATAGTAAATTACATAAAAGTAGAAACCAAATACGTGTATTTTATTTTTTTAAATATACTCAACATAACTACGTATCGTATTACCAATAGTAATATTCTTTTAAAACCATAGATTCATTTTACTCATCTATTTTCATTTAAAAACCCCATCAATGCGTATTTTCAAGGATCATCAAAACAATAAATCTACTATAGGGCTATTATTCTCATTTACACTTATATTTCGGATCAATATTCTTTTTTTAATAAAACAATTGTATAAAATTATAAATTACATTCATAATAAATTCTAAACTATTTGATAATTAAGTAGTTCATTTTTGAAACGTATAAAGAACATAAAATACTTAACCGCACAGTTTACAAATAAAGATTACTTTGATTAAAAATTATGATTTTAAAATTTAATAAAAATTGACAATATATAGTTATAATAAAAATTATTTTATTTTATTGTTTGAAAACTAGGTGTTAAAAAAACTATTAAATTTTAGTTTCTATCTATTATTTTATCCTTAAACAAAAGATGGTAAAGATTAAAGCATTACAATGATATTTTATCGTGGTATTAGCTTCATAATTATTGATTTAATCTCACCCAGCCAAGTAAATATTTACAAGCTTATTACTTTAGAATTATTTTATTATATATAACTTTTAACTTACACATTCTTGTAAAATACCCCCTGTAAAAAACCAATTTTTAGTCGATGAAGTTTTAATTTTAATGCTATCGATATTAGCCACATTATTCATAATCATTTTTATTTGAGTTACTAATTTTTTTGATAGTTTTGATACTTTTTGTTAACAATTTCAACTTTTATTTATTTATAAGTAAATATTTTATAAATAGATGAATAATTTCTTTATGTTCCATCTAATATATTCGAGTACTTTACATTTACATTTATTTTACGAAAATATACCGATTTTGATATCCCTTGAGATAATCAAATTTTGTTTTTTAAATACCCGTATATAAGTTTAACAGATTTAGAGCCATTTAATCTTTTTATTTTTTGATAAAAAATTTAGAACATTACTTTTTATTTTAATGTTTTCAAAAATCCTGAAAATTAACCATTTTGTAGATTTTATTGTTCTGAAAACTGAGTAGTTTATCTTAATTTTTTATATGATTTTTAATTAACAGAAAAATTATATGGTATCAAATTTACAACCTTAAATTGTTTTTGACAGTTTCAAAACACTATTATGGTATTAAATAAATAATATATTATTTTTTTATAAACTAAAATAAAAATTGTAAAAATTCTGAGAATAATTTAAAAACAAAATTTTAAACATCAACACTTTCAGAAAAATAAACTAAATAATATACAACCTAAAAATAACTTCAAGTTTTATCATTTTTTTTGAAAATTTGTAGTTATTTTTATTAAATAAAAAAAATTTAATTCACATATGAACATTGGAAGTCCCTATTTCTATGAGAAGCATAAAAAAATAAAATTCTAATTCAATTATTTTCCTTATTTCAGGAGGTATCGCAATATTTGTATAATGTTTTCTTTTAGTACCCAGCATAAACAATTTATTGACACGAATATTACGAGGAACCAATCACCTACTATAATTATTATTAATACATTAATATTTTATGTTTACTATCTAATTAAAAAATAAATTATAATGCTTGTTACGAGATCGTACGTGATCTCTGTTAAATAATAATTATAATAGCCTTATCAACAATAATTTATACATGTTAGTCAACACCTTGTTAAGTTCTTATAACAGTATTTTAATATACAGTTGTATCTACAATAAATATTGCTTTCCCTTTATGCAGCATACTTCGTAAGATGTGACCAGTCCTATGCGTTCCCTGTGCGTGTGAAAAAAAGTATTATACAAAACATAACAATAATTGTTATTAATTATTAATTATTAATTATTAATGTACACACTATTCACTTTTTTGATAATCGTGATTAAATTGATTTATTCGATATATCATCATGATCTCAATTAACAATCTTAAATGAGGTATAAAATCAAAAATCTCAAATTAGCTTAAAATTACAATAAATAAATCCTCACGAAGACCCACTTGGGCCTACGGTATCTTAATTTGGAGAAGTATTAAGTTCAAATTCGTTTCAATTCATTACTGTATGAGTCATATGTATTATATATAATAATATTCATCATATTATTTCAGCTCCTACTGTTATACATATCTCAAATAATTCCCTCCACAAAAACCTCAAAATATAAAACAGAAATCAATTAGCGAAAAAAAAAACATTACACAAACTTCCATTGCAAATTATTCATTCCCACTTTACCCCTCGATATTTCATCTTTCTTTCTACTGTAATTCTTCCTGATAATTTGATATGTCGACTACATTGTATCTGATGCCAAGATTTTCTTAAAAATTTAGTGATTTAAAATTTAAAAAAATTTATACACATATAATTAAATAATTATAATGTAATATTGATATATTCCAGACACAAAGAATTCTGTAACAAGATGGCTCCTCTCCTTTATAGTTTTACTTGTTATTTGTATATTATAATATATCATATTTTCTTTGTGTACATATAACATAGATAACAATTGTAATGGTGAATATTTTACTTTATTAGATAAAAAATAAATGAGTTGCTAAAATAATCCCACATGTACGGCATAAGCAACTGTTGTATTAATTCGATTGAGGCAGTTTTCAGTTTGATAAAAACCCGTACTGGTATAATATTTTAATTTAAAACATTGTTCTAAAATCGCTCACTAAATCGCAGCTACGTAGTTTCAAGATATATAAATGTATATATGGTATATTATATTGCCTACAGTCGACTAGTATAAAATATTATCTCACGCATCTCTGTTGTGTGCTAATCACGCGCACATATAGTAATAGGTGTTTGTATAGTTTTGTAATGCTTAACGCGTAATAATTATGTATCTATTTTTTTGAATCACCTGTACGAAGACGGTTCAGCGAATTTTTTCCTTTTATAATACCAATATTATTTTTTCGTCATGTACTTACTTATTTTGACGTAATAAACGCACGTTTGCACAATAGCAAACGTTTCACGCATATGTTATTATTATTATTATTATACTATGCTGTTATCTCAGTGTAATTATCAATAGTGATTACATGTATATGTATTACAATATGTATAATATTAGTGTAGCATCCAAAATCCGTACACACATGTAGTGCGCGATTTGTATGTGTAGATATCTGTCTACATAATATGTACATTATAGTGATTATTGTCATTGACCGTTACGCCACAAAGACGTTCAAATGTATCACCGGACACAGGTTGGCGTTATAATGACGGGATTAGGGTCATCACAAAAAGTTCTGCCCTCGAGATAATGTATATGTTTATCTGTCGACTAAATTTCTTAGCCGCGTGTATTACTATGGTGGTGCTAGCAGTTGCGATTACTCTATGCGTGCGAATGTTCGATTTTTTGATAAAAAAAACATACTGTTGCACAAAATCTCACAACATCATTCATGGTCACGAATATTATCTCGATTGTGTGTGTGTGTATGTGTGTAAAAACAAGTAAAAGATGAAAAATATACATGTATAATAATATATATACAGTAATAATAGAACGAGGAACGTCGAGGTCGGTCAGATTTCCTGCAGTAGTAATATCATAGCATCGCGCATCGGTTCGAGTCGCCTCGTCGTCGGTGGCGGGTGAAGGACTGACCCCAAGCACGATAGTAAACTCATAGTAGTTATAATAATAACAATAATAATTTATATATACAGGTACATAAGCTAGAACTGAAATAATGTCTTTTTTTTATAAATCCAAACTCAATTAGCTTTTAAACGAGATTTATGAAATAGGAAAACGTGACAGAGATACATAAAGGAAACGGTAAGCGATTTAATTCGTGTTAAAGCAAAACGATCGGGAAGAAATTAGATCATGTGATTTTAAACTATAAATGTTGCTAGATACGTACTAAGCGTCCTTCACGTCTTCTATACAGAAAGCATTGTCAGTTCGACAAAAAAACATTTTTTTTCTTAACATCATAAAACTTTCGTTTTAATGGTACATTATTTAGACGGTTTGCTACATAAATTCCAATATTATATAGTTTTATTGGATAAATATTATATTATGTTTTAAATAGTTATTAAGTATATGAATTAGATAAATAAAAATCCGTCCTACGTATAGAATATCGTTATAAGCATAATATAAAAAATATTAAATATTCCAATCACAAGAAAAAATACGTCAAGTTTCGTAACTGTCCAATAAATACAAGTTTACTTAAAAACATAAGGTGTGGAAATTTAATCCGGAAAATTAAATTAATTAAATTAATCGAATCATTCCAACTGATATTATTTGATAATGATGGTAAATTTTTGAAGTAATGATAAATAATTCTCAATCTACAAAATTATTCTTTTCTCTTCTAACCCATCTATACATACACCTATTTATAAAATATGTATTTACAACGAATAAGCGTTGTCATGTAATCCGTTTTCACGTCAGAAACCTTTTCGAAACTATGACATAACACGTATCAAACACTGCGGTGTTTGAAATAACTATCAAACATTCAAACGCTACAATGAGTAATGAGAAATCAAGTATGCTCGTACATTATATATGAACGATGCATTGACAATAAAATTTTGTTTAATAGTTATTTCGGTTACGATGATAACCGGCGGCTAATGATGATTTTAAAAAGTTCATCACATTTGTACCGCAGTATACAAGGTGTTTTTTCAACGTTGAATACTAATTTTTTCGGTTAATATTTATGCGTTCTCGGAAAAATCATTTTTGTTTTAAAATTTTTACAAATATCTTACTTCCCAATATTTTTGTAAGAAAGTTATATTTTTAATTTTAACTGTATTTGCATGTTTTCTTTTCTTAAATAGTTTCAATACATTGACAGTTTTAATCACAACTATTTTCTGAATTATCAATTTTAAAAAGTCGAGTAGATAGTTTATGGCAGTAGAACGTTTGCGCGCAATTCCTATATTATTCGCAAATCACCGCTCATATTATAAACTTTGAAATATCCTATAATAAATAATTAACTACACTAGCTGCTTTGATGTTTGACATTAAAAGTCGAGATTTTCAAAAAATATTTCGTTTCAGAATATGAACTATGAAATACATTTTTTCTCTTAAAATTATATTGTTTTTCTTTTTTGAAAGAAAAGTAAAAATTTTTTGAAATTTTGATTAAATATTAATTTTATAAAAACATTGATTTACGAAAAAATTAGTGTAAAATATTGAACAAAAAAAAAAAAATCACCCTGTATACCAACGCGTCTTACCTTAATATTATAACATTATACATAGCCGCATTAAAAACCGATGCGACAAAGACGACGTAAACTGCATAGCTACTACCTACATACACACTTACACATAAGTGTAGTCTTATGCAACACAATGAATACGCATACCGTTAACTAACACCGGTTAATATATAATAAATACGATATTGATCTGTGGTTATTTTAGCGGTGAGCTTGCAGAAATCGCCAAATCACCTATTACAATATTGTATACACACATATGTGCACGGCTACATAACAGTACTGCTGAATGCAGATGTTTGCGTGACGTAATATTTTATTCTGAAGTTCGCGGTTGACGGGACACGGCTGCGGTGCCCCCCAAGTGGTCCGACCGCGGTCGCGGAACAAACATTCCATGAACGTCGTAGATATTCCGGAACGAATCGTATGTATTCGTATATTGTAGTACATGATCTTGAATCGTGTACCTAAGCTAAACGCGCAGCGGATTAAAATTGGATATCATTGTTATTATTATTTATCAAAATTATTGTTTTTAATATTATTGCTTACAGCTTATCGTTACAAACGTCGCTTATGTGGTCTTATTAGTGGCTAATCTAACGCCAGAGCCATAGTAATCTAATCTAACGCCAGAGATCTAAATCCTAGTCGGAAAAGGAAAATAAGATCTTTATTTTGAACCGAAACAAAAATAACCACTTATAAAGTTATCTTTTTACAATAAAATACACTGTTAATAATTATTCTGATACGAAACGACACGAGGCTTAGCGTGGCACACCGTTCTAGAGTTTCAACGACGACGACGCGTTCCGAAATAAATAAAATTGCAATAAGTAGATATTAAAACATTTTAAACAATGGTAGCTTCAACGTTATATTTCTATAAAACAATAGCGTTATTTAAGGCAAAAATACGTCTGCCAAATATATCAGTTTGCCCCTTTTAGCAACCTTATACATTCACATTAATTAGCTTGTTAATACCTCTTCAAATGTATAAACAATTATTTAATTGAATAAATATTTGAATTGTGAATTGAAATTAGTATTCCTACATTGAAGATTAATGAATAAATCTATGCATTTATTAATAATAATATGTAAAAATATATAAAAATAGTTAGTTTAACAACTAAAACACTGAAACTTAAATATTCTGGCAAATAATAATTAAATTATAGTACCTACCTAAGATAGATTTAATAAAAATGTTGTCTAAGATTTTGTTACCATCTTTATGTTAAATTTTGAATGGATTAATATATTAATAAGATGATTCTAGTTCATGAAATTAGTTATTTTTAAAAATCACCACATGTATTTTTATAACATTTTTTCACTTTGTAGAAAATCATTATGACTTTGTAGTTTTTGAATTAGATAAATTAAAAATCGATTCTTGATATAAAATGACAAAAGAATGTAAATAAAATAATATTTCATCAAGTATAACTTCTATGCACAATTACTAAATGATCTGTAAACGTTCTCTGTCAAGAAGACAATTTTCATAAAACAATATCTAGGTACTGTTCTAGTATTCAGGAGTGACACCAGGATTTTTTTTGGGAAGAACTAAGAAGAAGCCAATAAAAATGAGGTAGAGCCACCAAAAATGAGATTTGAGCAAAAAAAAATAATAATAATAATTAATGAGTTAATCACTATATATTAAAATTTTAAATGATTACAATACTATGACAATTCTACTTTAAAATAATTTTGCTTATCAAAAATGACTACATTATTGTATCTAAGGTTAGGCCAGGCATTTTAAAGTAGGGCCATGGTCCTGTCTAACCCGTCCCAGTGCTAGTATTCTACTATTAAAAATTGGTTATGTTCCAGTCGTGATAACGGGGTTTTGAGTTCAACAATAACTCATGGAGTTTGAATGAAAGGAAAATAAGCCAATAATTAATTTTATTTACATACTCAATAAACTTATATATATATATATATATATATATATATATATATATATATATATATATATATATATATATAAAATATTTGGTAAAGGTACATAATAAATATAAAGTAACTAATAAAATCTAAGTATCATTTTGAAAAATGAATAACTCAAACATATCTAGAGATTAATTCAAATTAATAAAATAAATAAATACTCACAATAAATTATAATCAACCTGTATCATTGACCCTTTTGGACTTAATGGTTACTACCCTCCCCCAACAAGTATTAAATGTGCATGTATAATATATAGTGGTATGTTATGTAATATATATTTTATTACTTGATATTTTTATTGGTGGCAGAAACACATTTTAGTGTAAGAAATTATTTTTAAGTTATCTTACTATTAGTTAAGTTTATTTTTCCTGCTTAACCTAACTTTAAATTCCTCAAAGACAATCGATAAAACATGACCGACTCTCCAACTTGGCTTTATTGGCGTTTGATTTCAAACGGACTAAAAACTTAAATTTGGACGTATTATTAATGGATTTCAACAAGCAAAAGGATAGAAAAGTGCAACTGTATTAATTCAGAAAAATCAAAGTTTTATTATATTATTTTTATAAATGAATTTAAAATATTAATTAGTTTATAAATATAAAACATTATTATTATTGTAAGCTCTAAAAAATATTCAAAGTTTAGTTATATTGAATTATAATGAGATATTATTGGATTTCAAATATAAATTTACATCAGAAAAATAAATTAAAAATTGTTTAAATATTGTTTTTACTAATGCCCCCTAAAATATTGTTTACCCTCTGATGATTTAATGTAGTTACGGGCTTCTATAGTACAATGCATAACATAAACAATAAATTATAGTCTAATATATTACCACTTTAATCACCGCGTTTTATTGAAATAATAATTATACGTGAAAGTTGCAAAATTCCTATACATACTTCTTATCATATATTTCCAGGTTTTCAAGTTGACAACGAAATGTTTTACATGTTTCTAATTCATCGAAGACTATTGTAATATTTATAACACAAATAACGCCAAAGCTGAGCAAGATACCTCAAAAAAATTATCTAAATATTTCTAAATATAGGATACAAGATACATTTATAACTAGTATCTAAATAACATACAAGATACAAGGTTCTATAATATTTATAAAGATACTAGATACAAGATACTTAATATATTTATTTACTTTTATTAATTTCTTAATTTACCTTGGATACAATTTTATCATACATAATTTATATTATATTATAGTTTATAAATGTATAATAATACTATATAATATATTATATATATTATATATTGATCATTAACAATATAATTTCAAATGACATAAGATACGCTTAAAATAATGATACTAATAATAGACAAACGAAATAATAGGTAAAAAGATTTACAGTCTATAAAAAGCATTACGTACACAATAATAAAATGTTCTAAAAAAAATAAATATATTTATAAATTAACAATGTTTACTTACTATTTATTAAATGTTTAAATGTAAGTGATTTATATAAGAATTTAATTATATTATTTATATTCCGTGTTTTGAAATAAATTGCTGGTTATCTTTTAATGAGACTAATTTTTTGAAAGTATCATCTGACATACTATAAATAAGCCCAGCAAAAGAAAATAATCGTTCAACAGCTGCTAAAAAGGTTAGGCTTGTATTATACTTTATAAATAATTTTTTTTTATTTTTGGATAATTATCTAATCAATAAGTAATTTTTTATTAGATACAAGTCAATAAAGTATTATAATATCCGATACAATATACATTCAAATTATGTATCTCGATATATGATACAATTGTATCTAAGATACATAATATTAAGATATTATCTTAAATACTAACTAGTACCTGAGATACTGCCCAGCCCTGAATAACGCACCGTAACAAAATATAAAGATAAATATACATCACTTTGGTTACTAAATAAATAATTTTTTATATCATTCTTTCATAAGAATCATTCACCAAAATTATTAGACACAAGTTCCCGATCAAAATGTATACCTATCCACTTTTATCATATTATATACGTAATTGTACACGTTGTTATACTATCATTACAAACGATTACGTGACTTGACAATAGAAAAATCGTGAAGCACGCTATTTTAAACGGCCGTATTATTTCGACGAGTTCTTCTGGTGTCCGTCACGACAAACCAAAGTATCTTCCAAATACTCACAATTGTTATGCAAATACATTACCATGCTAATGTCCATTAGCGGCCGAATATATTTTAACGATGCATAAAATAATCATGAATTTCCACTTTAAGTCTTACACAATCATTAAAAATAAATTACAAATTAAAAACATTTTATTAAAAAAATTACCCATTATTTTCACAACTGCTAATATGTCTTTTGTAGAAAATAAAAAGGCTTGAAAATATTTGAAAAGATATTTTACTTACGACAAAAAATTATATGAGAATAAATATATTTAATATATATTAAACACGCATAAAGAAAAACTATACATTTTTTGATATAAAATAGTATTTTTATACTTAGCAAGCAGAATCTAATGGATTTTGCATTTCGATTGGTTATCATTAAGTTGTTTGTAAAGAGTTAACAGTGGTTTATTATGCAATATAGCCCGTAGGAAGGATAATAACAGCTAGTCCCACATATATACATAGGTACTTTAAAAATGTTACTTATTTTTAGTTTATATCTAGTCACTTCTATAACAAAAATATATTTTGACTTTATTTAAGTTGAAACAACACATAAAATTGTATTAAAAAATGTATTGTGTTAAAATATGATAGCATAAAGATTTAAGTACCTATATAGCTTAGAAGTCCTATATAAGTATATATTTTACAACTGTTATATATAAATTCACATTTCATCATGATTCTAATTCAGCGTTTCTTAAAATTTTTTTATCCGTGGAACCTTTTTTATGTTCACTTTTTTTGTGGAACCCCTACTTTTTTTTAGCTTATTAGCTTTTTATTTAGATTTCAACAATAAGTTACTATCGCTCAACTATTAAGATTCTTACTTTATTTCAATAGTTATTTTATTCAAGGATTATTTACAATAAATATCATAATAACTTCATACAATAATAAAGTATACTTAATTCAGAAAATATTCTTAATAACGAACAGGACATCTAAATTTTAATGGATAAGTGAATTTATTTTTATTTTTACAGACATTCTTGATATTGGACTTTATTGATGAAAGTTATATTATCATAAAAAAATCGACTTCAAGTCTGTTGCGATATCTTGTTTTTGTTGATACATAGATAAAAAAACTCTACTTCACAAATACAAGAAACGCTGATCTAGTTAAATATAATCGTTAAACAATATTCCATGTATTTAAATGATTTAAATATTATAAACTTAAATATAAATAACTATACCCATAATCAAGATTATTATCTTTATTTGATAATATACAATATACTCATTTATTATGAACCTTATATAAAAAAACACTGTAATATATAAACATAAGAATAAAAATAACAATAAATAACTAAAAGCAAAAGCAGTTAAGAGCCATATTACATTTAAAACTATTTGAAAATAAAGTATCTATACTTATGAACATCTAAACATAAGTACCTAATTAAAAAATACATACATTATTTTACTAATGTTTTTATTACTATACCTATTATAGCTATAAATAATATTTATACATCTATCCCTACTAACCATATGCAATATAATGTATTCACAAAGTATTTCAGTCTATTATCACATATATATATATATATATATTAATTATATAATAATTACTAATAAGTTATATTTAAATTATTATTTTTAATTCTTACAGCTGGTACTGTGTATCGTGAACAATGAAGTACACGTATAATGATTATTAAACAACATTAAAATTAAATAAATTCTATTTCATTTAAGGAATACAAGAGGAATAAAATAAATTATATATTTATAGTTCAATAATATTTTTCCCTTGTTATATTAATAGCCACTAAAGTTTATGTATTATTTTTTTTTTATAATCAAAATATATAAGAATAAAAAACAATTTCATTAATACTTATAAACTGTTCGAAAGAAAAATTAGATAATAAATAATAAAACACGTACTTACTTGATATCTATATATTTCCTTTAGTTGTCACATGTTATTTAATACGATAACTTTTCGATAAAAATTACAAAGAATGCCAGTGCGGTATACACCAAAAGTTTCGCGCATACATATTCGTTTTAGTTGTAAAAACTATTGGCATTTAAAAAAAATACATTTTCAATTTAAAATCACGAATTATAAGAAAGAAAAAAATTAGCAAAAACCTATTACCGAATAGTGTTTTGACGTTTTACCGGTCTGTGAGTCACCGGGACACTGTCAGGCGGCGGCGGTGGCTACGGCAACGACTGACCGGGAAGTGAAGACGAAAGGCGGGCCAGTCCACACTCTCTTTTAGACGGTGAAAGTGGTTTACAAGCAGATGTATCGTACGATTCATATATAATTAACTAACAATAATCGGAAACGCAACTGATAGGGTTTGCTTAAAGAAAGATTTTTAAAAATCATATTTATTCAATTTACTTGAAAAAAATTTAACATAGAATAATAATTCTAACGATGATAACGACTATGATGTTTAGTTTTTGACTGAATCATTGTTTTAAATAATATTGTTGTAGTTAAATATATGTAGCTATTAAACAAAGACACCTCTTATGACATGTTTAAAGAATATTATCAACAACCTATCTGCAGCTCTGCGTGACAAAAAAAAAAAATTTACGTCTATGATTTACATATTACAGACGTAACTCATAGATATGTAATGTATCTGTACAAAAAAAGTATTTTTCTGTATAACTTTTTCGTAACCAAAAAAGTAAAAAAAAAAAAAAATACTTGAACACGTCAAAATTACTCCATATTAAACAAACTTTATTAGGGGAAGGATCACTATTACAATTCTTAACCAATATTATAGTCTCTATAAATAATAAGTATCAAAACCGGAAAACTTTGAAATTGACAACGACCCCGGAACTGTTTTTCACATTGCTTCTGGGAAAATGATAAAGACATAGGTCGAATAAGATACAGAGATGGAAAAATGATATTGTTATATATGTCTTTTAAATTCAAAAATAATGTACATTATTAACGAAAACCGATTTTGAGTGAAAGAAGTAGAGTAGATCAGTTTATACTTTCAAAGATAGTTGATATAGTAGTAGAACTAAATTTCTTATGTAAGATCTTATGTTGAACTTTTTATTTTTCAATATTTGAAAAGAAAAGCATCTACAATTTGAGAAAATCGAAAAATTCAAATATAACATATATACCTACACAACACAAATTTGGGTAGTGATGTCGTAAGCGATCTACCCAAATAGGCGATCTACCGGTTATTCCGAATTTCCGAATTTATTATCTTGATAATTTACGACTATTTATTTGTACGTTTATATGACTTCTCTTTTATAGTTCAATTAATACGATAAGATAAAATATACGATAGCCTGACGTCCAGACACATCGCCGTCACCAACTCACCACAATCGTCGTCTCTACTTGTCAGGCGCGGATCCAAGGGGGGGGGGGGCGAAGGGGGCGTATGCCACCCCTAAAATAGGTTTAAAATATATTGGTTCAATACAACTACTAACTAGAGTAATATACAATTACAAAAAATAAAATAATATTATTTTATATTTATTGTGTATTGACTAATGTGTTGGTATGTTATGGCCATGGTTAATACATTTTGTACTTTAAAAATAATTGCTTGAGAATGATTTTTTAATTCAATTTTTTATTTTATATATTCCTGAAGGCTATGGGCCAACATAATTTTTGTTGCTTTTATGTATTATGTTACAATTCAAGCAGGTTAGTCGTAAGTAAACACAATTTATTTTGTGCTCCCTCCTTAAAAAACTTCTGGATCCGCACCTGTTACTTGTTAGACAATAGTAAATAATATTTCATTATGAGTTCAAGAATTGGACATTTCTATCGTAATATTATTTGTGACGAACAAACATGTGTGAATTATTTTTTTTTTATAAGTAGTTATGTAATTGGTTATGACATTATTATATTTTTTATGATTCAATTTTCATTTTTTTTATAAATAAGTATTATTATTATGACTTAAAATTGATATTATTATGATATTATATTTTTACAATTATTATTTTTTTATTAGCATCATTATCAAGTATGATATAAAAAAAATACGGAAATTAAATACTATTTTTAGTGGATTTGGGTTGATCACGCACTACTTGAAAACAAGTTTGGTAGATCGCGTGCGACATCACTACCCAAATTTCATTAAAATATTTAAAAACACATACATTTTTTTAAAATGCTTATATAAATACTCGGTAAATTTAAGTCACTACAGTTAATATTTAATATTTTGTCAAAAACTAATATGCTGTACATTTTGCTATATTTTTATAACTTTTCGTCTTTTTTTCGAAACTATTAAGAAAACTGTTTGAAAAATTCGTGAAATAACCTCCCTTCTAGTACAAATTAGAACTAATTTCTTATCTTTTATTTTTTATTTAGTAATGAACAGAGCATTCCTTCCGGTCGAAATCGTTTACACAGGCACAACAAACATCATAAGACCAATACATTTTTCATTTCAATCAGAATTTAAGACACATAATAATAAGTATTATAATTATATATATTAAGAATTTAATATTAGGTGTTAAATTATATTGTTCAGTAGTGTAATTGTCAGTGGCGTGATCAACATGGGTCCAAAACGTGCAATTTCCCGTGTTAAATGTCGAAGGAGTGATGCATACCACCTACCACCAATATTTGTTACACAACATTCCTGTATTTTTTTATGTTATAAATTATTATTGGGTATAGTAAACTAGGTCAGGTACCTTTGTCCATTTATAACTTATTTGTAGAAATTAAGATATTATATTGTATATAAATATAAAGACATATAACATTTTAAATGGTGAGTGATAAACAAAAATTCATGTTTGTCCCTTGCAAATAATTCTGCATTATATTATTAGTATATCACCACGCCACTAATAATTAGTAAGACTGCAGAGGAATGGAATATAGGTGTCATAGGTAATACCTCATGACGTTTTTTACATATATAACTATAATTTTTACAATTTACTTATTATTAATATTAATCAAATTACAGTAACGTGAAGTTAAAATTAGCAATACTCTTTAAAGTTAAAAAATTAAAAAAATTGTCCAACGAATGGCATCGGCATTCGTTACTCACATATATAAATGGAGGAAAATTATATATTATATGTATAGAGTATAGTACCTTCTTGCTCAAATTTATTTCTTAATTATTAATTACACTACTGATATTATATCTTGACGTGAATTGTGAGTGTATAAATATATCTCAACGTTTAATATAAGAATATGTTCATATTATCCTTATCGTTCCATTATATACATTTATTATACCATTACTTATATTTTAGTTCTTTTTATATATTAATTTATCGTTAATTACTTATAATATTTGTATATTTTATAAGTATTCCAGCTACATGTAGAATTGACACATTCTGGAGAAAAATTATGTTTTTTAAACTAATATAGTAATAAATGATAAAAAATTATCAGTGATCGTCTAATATGAACAGAAGTTCATTACGCTCATCTGTTATCATATTTTATACTTCACTAATAAGTTTAATTTGATTATTGTACAACCAAACACGCTCCGAAAACTTCTAACACTATTTATCTTCATCATCATTATCTGCACCTATGAAAACCAATGACAAAAAAAAGCAGTGTTTGTCACATCAAATCGTTATGCCTCTCTCTTTAGATTTATCAGGAGATGTTTAACTTTCCACTCACTCTATCCATCGCAATATCATCTCAAAACATTGCAACACACAGTCTATCAGCTTGAAATTCTCTCCAAGAAAATTTTTTATTTCACCTCCTTTTTACCCAAGTAAAAGTTATGTTTATGTTTATTTTCTACTCTCAAAATAGCTTTACTTGATCTTGTTAATCTATCGAAAAAGTATACAGCGTGTTCATGTTAAATGGTATCACTAAATATTTTAGTTGGATAACCTTGTATTGAAATGAGGTTATTGGGAAATGAAAGAGAGTATCAGAATACACAACCTCGGACTAATTTCAAAATGTTGACCCGCATGGTACATGCATACACAATACATCTTAGGTACTTTTTTTTTTAAATATCAATACTTTTTTCCAAGACATTCCAATAGAGTACTTTTTTTAAACAATTGTTGTAATATTTTTTTTTTTTTAATCACAAAATCGGCAAATTTGTAGCTTATAAAGTTTAATAGGTGTTTTCTAATTTTGACGAAATTTTAATTATGCTTAACTTAATAAATGAAGGTTTAAAAAAAAACAAATATCAAAATAAGTTAAATTCAGTAAAATACTTTGAAACTTAGGTATACTATAGGTATTAACTATACCCATATTCATGAGGGATGTTTTCCGGGTTCAATCCCCCCCTCCCGAAATGACATTGAAAAACATTTGTATTGACTTTCTTTGATAATCCTGAAAATCGTGAAAATAAAAAAATAAATATTTTTATCTAGATATTTTTTTTGCTTTTAAAGCCAAAAATAGAATAAAATTGTAATAAATATAATATGTGATGTTATCGGTATCGAGATTTATGGACACGACCAGCCGTGGACTCCAGCTGGCTCACCATAAGACCGAGGCCATGATGCTAAGAGATGGGCTTACAACCCATCCCGTCAACGCATTTGGGGCGTACAAATAACTATCAGCAGTTACATCCGCTATCTGGGTGTCATTCTGGACACGAGGCTCACCTTTGAGAAGCACGTGAAGACGGTTGCGAAGAAGGCATCAGCTTCGGCCGTGGATTTGGCCAGGCTCATGCCCAATATCAACAGACCCAGTCAGATAAAGAGGAGGCTACTAAGCTCCGTGGTAAAGAGTCAACTCCTCTATGCCACTTTCATCTGGTCTCCCACAGTTAACGACATGGCCAGAACCAGGACAAAACTCTGGAGACCGCAGAGAGTCACCGCCCTGAGGACAATCAGGGCATATAAGACTGTCTCAGACGATGCCGCCGGTGGTCCTCATCGCGTCAGAGAGGGTCAGGGTTAAGGCCATAGCCGAGTTACCACCCCGTCAGGGCAAATAGCCCCACCCATCGAAGAGCTCTATCAAGAAAATTGAGAGAGAGGTCACTATCAGGGAGTAAAACAGTTGGTGGCTGCACTCCAGGAAAGCTCTGTGAACTCACCGACTCATCCCGGACCTCGCCAAGTGGATCAACCGTACAGTTCCCAAGGTGTCCTAGACATATCAGATGATACAGGTCTTTTCCGGTCATGGATGCTTTCAATTCTATCTTCATCGCATGGGTAGAGCTACAAGCCCTAGCTGCATGCACTGCCAATGCGGGGCGGATACCGTCCAGCGCACCTTATCCAAACTGGGACGGACTTCGAGAGGAGTTCCGGGTCCTTCTCGGCCGTTCTTCCTCAGCTGAAGATGTTCTGGACATCTTGTGTGGGCCAGTCTTCAAGGACCTCCCGGTTGATCAGCAGGAGAGGCAGACTGTCCTCAAAGATACAGAGGAAACCTTCAGGATCTTCTACAAGATAGCTGTGGAGATCCTGACCCACAAAGAACAAGAGGAAAGAGCAAGCCACAGAAGCTAATTGTTGGTCATATCATAGCACGGGTATCGAGTGTGGCGGGCTGAGACCGGCCCATGAAGTTATTATTGCGACGCCACGAATACATATAAATATAATCTATATTTGTAAAGGGGCTAATGTGGGGTACGTCCCGTGTATCCCCATGTAACTATATACCTGTTCGTTCTCTTTTTCTATGTATACACACCAGCGCCCGCTAAGGAAGATAATTCCCGGACCCTCGAGGGCTATCAAATTTGTATGCATTGCAAATAATTATTTTACTCAATGAACGATGCTGCGTGGGGGTTAAGCAATGTGAAAACAGTTCAGCCCCCATGTAGTGATTTACAATAAAAAAAAGAACCGGATGGGCCTCGCTCTGCTGTACAGTTAGGGGTGGAGTGCACCTCGCTTATAGGATAGGTCATTATTATAATGGATTTGTTAAATTTGAATGCAATGATAGATATCATTGTATACGAATAACGATTCTGAACGGAGTTCATATGTTTGTCTAGGATATAATACATTGTTATTTATAAACATTGTAAAAAGTATATTTTATTTTGAAACGATAAATATATTTTTCAATTAGGATGGGTTGGCAGTTGCATACAGCGATATAGTTTGTCAGTCTAGAACATTCTACACTATATTATATTTTACATGTAATTTTATGTCAATATTCGCTGTTCAAACGCTTATAAAAATTGTATGCCATTAGTGTGAATTTGTGTGACTACTTACAGAATTTGTGCGATACCGGTTTAACTTTTATAGTTAAAAAATATAGAAGGGTGGCTAGAGAAATGTTCGCCAGCATCCCTCATAGAAAAAACAACAATTTACAAAATTTTTTTTCCCCAAACATTAGTGCGCCATTAGTGTGAATTTGTACGACTATTTTCAGAATTCGTGCGAAACCGGTTATAACCGAAAAATATGATTTTCCGGTTTTGACATTTCCCCAGCCCCCCTCATGGATAAATCAACAATTTTCAAAATTTTTTTCACCCAAACATTAGTGCGTCATTAGTGTGAATTTGTGCGACTATTTTCAGAATTTGTGCGAAACCGGTTATAACCGAAAAATACGATTTTCCGGTTTTGGCATTTCCCCAGCCCCCCTCATAGATAAATCAAAAATTTTCAAAACTTTTTTCCCCTAAACATTAGTGCGGCATTAGTGTGAATTTGTGCAACTATTTCCAGAATTTGTGCGAAACCGGTTATAACCGATAAATACGATTTTTCAGTTTTGTCATTTCCCCAGCGTCCCTCCTCATTTAGGAGGTCTTTAGGAAGAAATATATTTCATTTTTAAGTATATAATTGAGCATAAATTAATCTTTTCAAGATAAGTTAAATTATTTCTTTTAGAATAATGAATACATAAATACTTTTTTGATACATAGTAAAAAAAATTAATAAATTATCTGGTTTAGCGGTTGAGTGGGCCTGGGCTAGAGTAATTAAAGTGTGCTTGCTCCACCTAGATCTGCTTTTGGCTACGCTCTTGTTCCCGACATTGTTTTCAAATATAAATCTAAGAATATCAATTTAACTTTTTTGTCTGCAATATTTTGTATGAAGGAATTCATCATTGATATGTTTTACAATTTCACAAAACACCTGAGTAAATTTAGTGTTATGTTGAACTGTAAGGTTTAGTTTTTTCTACTTGAATTTATTAAACATTTTAGTTTAATACTTGTATTCTTTATTTTTTAAACTACATTAAATGAAAACAAACTCTTTTATTATTACATAAGTATATAACACAACTTTAATTTTTAAATTGTATATAATAAAAATATATAATAAAATATAATAAAATATATAATAAAAATTCACAAAATTCATTTTTCGATTCATTAAACGGAATCGGCTTTTTATTTAGATCGTCAAATAACTGCCAATTTCTATTCCCTCTTTTGGCATATGCATAATAATGTCCTATTGAATTTCTTAGAAATGTTCGTCCTTTTTTAAAACTAACGACTCCTCTAAGTTCATATGTTCTTGAGCCATATAATAACAGTTGAGGGATTTCAGCTAATTTAATTTGTACGTGTGCAGCAGCTTCAGATGAACTGTTGGTGGAAATAACTTCTTCTCCATCAACAATAAAATAAATTCAATATATAATTATTATATATATAATATTATATTATATAATTATTATATATACATATTATTATTATATTATTTTGAGAATAATTATACTTTTATTGACATTTATTACAGATTGATGAAGATTGTATTTTTAATTTTACGTAATTCTCTTTACATATTTGTATACATATGAAAAAACAACATATTTTTAACAAAAATGAAACAATTTAGCATCCCAGAAGCTTATGTCGGGACAACAGACTTTTGAAATACTATACTTCCCGTATAATATAGACATCTGGCCATCGTACCTAATTATAAATATTATAAATTATAATCAACAAATATTGTCCTGATTAAAAACACTCCGTTATATTATTTTTGTCTGGATACTTGTTATTAACAAGTTAGTTTTTACAATTACTAATGTGTATACATTATGCATCTTATAATAACCACAATATAGATTGGTAATTTTATTCACCGTTTATTTATAATCTATTATCAGCATTGTCGTATTTCAATCATATGTATGATTTCTTGTATTAATATTAAAACAAATCATTTCTGAATAATAATTTGTTTTTAGTGACATTTTGATTGCAATTGTTAACTGTTGTTGTATGAAGTAATTTTATTGCAATTACATTTTAATTTTTTTAATTGTGATCAATCGTGAGCATGGGTGGAAGAAAACGAGCCGTTCCACCATCTGTAACTATTGATGCAATTTTACTTTTTAAAGACAAAATTATTGTTACAGATGACGTCGATAAAACTAGTAAGTACAGTAAATAATAATGGTTGTCTGTTATTAACTTATTAAGAACTAATAAATATAATCTCCGTTCAGAATCGTTTTTCGTATACAATGATACCTATCATTGAATTCAAATTTAACAAATCCATTATAATGACCTATCCTATGAAGAGTCGCACTTCACCCCCAAGTGTACAGCAGAGCGAGGCCCATCCGGTTCTTTTTTTAAAATGCTCTAACTCAAAAACCAAAAATTGCAACAACTTGAAATTTTCACCAAAAATTTATATTGACGTTTTCTATACATGGTTAAGTTTTCAAAGTAATTTGACATATTTTGACTTATTTATAGACAATTTAAATTTTCGATTTTTCTAAATTTTTCGTTTCAAAATAAAAGTGAACCGGATGGGCCTCGCTCTGCTGTACACTTGGGGGTGAAGTGCGACTCTTCATAGGATAGGCCATTATAATGGATTTGTTAAATTTGAATTCAATGATAGGTATCATTGTATACGAAAAACGATTCTGAACGGAAATGATATGTTTGTCTAGAATATAATACAATGTTATTTATAAATATTATATAAGTATATTTTATTTTTAAACGAAAAATTTAGAAAAACCGAAAATTTAAATTGTCTATAAATAAATCAAAATATGTCAAAATACTCTGAAATTTTAACCATGTATAGATAACGTCAATATAAAGATTTAATGATAATTTCAAGTTATTGCGGTTTTTCGTTTTTGAGTTAGGTCATTTTAAAAAAAGAACCGGATGGGCCTCGCTCTGCTGTACAGTTAGGGGTGGAGTGCACCTCGCTTATAGGATAGGTCATTATTATAATGGATTTGTTAAATTTGAATGCAATGATAGATATCATTGTATACGAATAACGATTCTGAACGGAGTTCATATGTTTGTCTAGGATATAATACATTGTTATTTATAAACATTGTAAAAAGTATATTTTATTTTGAAACGATAAATATATTTTTCAATTAGGATGGGTTGGCAGTTGCATACAGCGATATAGTTTGTCAGTCTAGAACATTCTACACTATATTATATTTTACATGTAATTTTATGTCAATATTCGCTGTTCAAACGCTTATAAAAATTGTATGCCATTAGTGTGAATTTGTGTGACTACTTACAGAATTTGTGTGATTCAAACGCTTATAAAAAAGAATTGTGCATATGGATTTTAATAATTTTTGAATGACTTTAAGAACTACTTCTGTGGAATCTTCTATTGAATTTTCAAGTATTTTGTACGAGCCAAATTTTTTTTATCACCGATTATAAAAAAAAAATGTAAAAAAATCGAATATTTTAAATGCCTATAAGTGGCTTAAAAATCAATATAATATTTTGAAAAAAATATGACATAAAGAAAATACCAATCATAACAGCTGGTAGAAATTTCAAATATCTGCGACTTATACTTTTTGAATTATAAAAAATATTTAAAATCGTTTGAGAATAAATCGCTATTTTATGCAATTTCGTAAATATTTAAATTTCAAACAGTCATACAATTTTTTCCTCTAAGTCTGGTAGAAATTTTTTTAAAGAATTTTGAAGAATATCTTATAGATAACCTAGTGTGAAAATTTTGAACCTTAAGTATGAACAGAAAAATTTTATGAATTTTTATCTACAAAATAACTTGCATATTTTCGCAATTTTTACATATTTCGTATAAATTGGAACTTTAAGCACTTATAAAAAAAATTGTGATTTTAGATTTTTTTTTATCAGTTAAGGAACAACTTATAAGAAACCTTGTATTAAATTTTCAAGATTTTCTGGCAGGCCAAAAAACTTTTATCGTTATTTTAAAAAAAAAAAATTAAAACAATTGAAAATTTCAATTGTCTATAAAATTTAACGGTGTATAGAGAACGCTAATCTTAACATTTGGTGAAAATTTCAAGTATTTACATAGATTAGTTTTTGAGTTATAGCAAAATAAAAAATTTGAGTATGTCGAAAACTGGTTTTGCGTAAAAACTCCCGTTTTTCCTTCATTTTTTTAGGGTTTTTTGCGTCGCATTTAAAAAATATTGAAAATTTTTTAATTTTGACCCCCCAAAGTACCAACTAGATTCACTTTCCTTTCAGAAAAGTTGCTACATAAGCAAATCGAAGCATTTTTGCTGCCAAAAAAGGTGTCGTCAGACACAAAAATAAAAATGAAAAAAAATAAAAAAATAAAAAAAAAACACACATCATTGTAAAACCAATAGATTCCATCACTCCATTCAGAATTTAAAAAAAAATAAAAACACACATCATTGTAAAATCAATAAGAATCTATAAGAAAAATGTTATTGTTAAACTAATTTAGTTACATAATATGATTTATGGTTTTACATAAGTTATAAATAATGACTATTTAACATATTTCTAATTTTTTTACCACCAATATTTATACATCCAAATCATGCATTCCAATAATTATATCCTTATACTCATAGGCGTGTGCAGAATTTAGATTCTGTGCGAACGCACGCTGTCAGTGTCTGTCCATTTCTTGTTCAAGTCAGTTCATTGCATTATGATCTTCTTCGTTTAGCAGATAGTTATAGAAGTGAAGAAGACTCTATAAAGTTTTTTCAGGCGAATTATATTTTGCCTAATCTCCGAAAATGTGCCCGTGGACACGATATGTTTTTAAATGTAAATTCGTTTGGTTTAACTAGTATTTTAAAGAGTGGTATACGTATAACGGAAAAGATCCGAAAATTTTTTTTTATTTTATTCATTGTACCTACCTAATAATTATTACATAACAACATATAACAATCTCATAATGATAGTGATAATCACAAATTAAGATAAACTTATAGATATAGAAACTAACTATATAATACCATAAATACTTATATCTTAATTCGTTGTAATAATACTGTCTTGTAAACGGCTGTAAACAATTGCCTGCTTGGTAAATGGCACAGCTGTAGATAATATGGTTACATATCGGAGATAGTGTCCAGATGATGTTTTCATGTCATCCGAATAGCATACAGCGCTTTCACTTTCCAGTGGTTTAATTAGTATTTAATAGTTGTACATTTGCACGTTGTACATTTGTAGTGCCACATTTTGCTTGTTTTTAATTTTTTTTCATAAATATAATAAATAATACATTCTGATTTACAATAATTATGTCTGTAGAATATTAATGGATGCCACCATATTTAATATTTTCAAATCTGATAAAGTGTGAAATTATCCCAACATTCAAGAAACTGGTTTAGTTACAAATCTATAAGTAATAAATAATAATTTATATATATTTACTATGGGTATTTAATAGTTTTAATAAATAATTTTATATATTTAATAATACTTTGTTATTATTATTATTATTATTATTATTATTTATTTAATAGTTGTTTTATTTTTATAAAATATTTTATATTATATAAAAAATATTTGTAATTATCTTGCCACTATGTATCCCTTTTCTAAGTGTACCCTTTTAGAATAAAATAATTATGATAACACTAACCATATATTTACAAAATCCATTACCTGATCTCCAAGTGCTAATCATATCACTTCCTTTAAAAGTGATAAATGTATACACAATGACTTTTTTTATGTTATTTCAAGGGCAATTTCCCATTTCTTTATGTCACCTTCGTTTTTTAGTATTACAAATGTATTTTTTGCCCTAATGTGAGGTTCTTGTACACAGCAACTTGTTATCTAACAAATCAAAATTAAAGTTATTAAAATTTACTACAGCATAAAGAATCAAAATAATGAATTATGATAGACAATGGAAGAGCTGTTCAAATGTTTGACAAATCCAACTACTTAGTTGATAAACATGCTGTATGCAATCAATGTAATGGTTATTGGCATACATATTAGGTACATTACATTTTAATGTTTATCTATGATGGATACTATATGGTATTTATTAATAGTTGAAATCATAGATAATAAAAGAATGAATAGACTTAGATAATTTATTACATAGGAATGAACTTTAAAAAAATAAGGGCTAAAAAAGAACCTAAAAAAATCATTAAAAAGCACTCAAATAAACATTTAAAAAAATTAAATTTAAACAAAAATATTTAATAAAAAAAAAAATAATAATAATAATAAAAATACTTAAAATTTTCTAAATTTTCTTTTTGCATTATCATGATAAAGTACTATATATATTTTGTAACTGTGCTGAATATGGGAAGCCGTAAATACACGGAAAATAATCAAACGGACCCTCATATTGCGGAATTCTTGTGTCAAGTTACGGACCGTCAGATTACGGAAATAAAAGTAGCGCAAACCGTCAGATTACGGACCGTCAAATGCCGGAATTAATAAATGTACGGACCGTAATATGACGGAAAACCTTAATATCACGGACCGTCATATGACGGAAAGTAAATACATGGACAGTAATATGAAGAACCGTCACATTACGGAAATTGAAAAAGCTAGTTTTGTTTTCGGCAAACAGCACAAGATGGCGGTGTAAACTCACCAGATATCCCCAGATAAGAATTTGGACCCCATGATAAGAAATTATAGTCGATAATCTAATCAAGAGTTCCAATTCTAACCCAATTAAAAAAATTACAAATTAATACTATGTTAATAAGTTATTATTATTAGTTAATTGTAATTAGTAATAAATTATACTTCACATCTTTGTTCAAAAATATAATATAATTATGAGAAAAATTGTAAAATTAATAAACTAGCGTACACTACCTAGGTATTACATTGTTTTTATAATATGATGAGACGTATTGAATGGTAGTTATGGTGGGGATTTTTTTCTTCACATTTCGAGTGCACCTCGAGACCGGGTGGGGTCACTCGCTCGAACAGTTGAAAACGAAAATATCCCCCGATTTGCTATGCAACACCACCTTAAGTGGATCACACATTTACATAAATTGCATTTCGTGTGTACCAGAATTCCAAACTTAGAAGCACCCATATCATGGTATGATAAATATCTAAAATATATATCTAATATCTCAAATTATGAATGAATTACTGGTCGGCGAGCAACGTCGAGTAATTCATTATTTTTTTTTTATTTTTTTTTATTTTATTTATTTATAATAAACGGGATAAACCCTTTTGAAAATACAGTAGAAGTGAATGACATAATATTAAGTAATTATCAGTAGTAACATATTATAAACTATTTTCATACAATTGAAAGATGAATATAAATAGAATCAATAATAATAATAAAGAACTTAGATTTACAATAAAAATACCAGTAAATCAAGAATAATACAATAATAACAATAATATTAAAATAATAACAAATGATAATCGAATATAAAAATTAATTTGCAATTGAATTTAAACCTAAGTATACATTACGATTAAAAATAATACGTGACATGAAAAAAAAGTCCACATAATTCACAATTTGATTTGCTAAATTTAATGATCTAGGAAAGAAACTATCAGAGCCATAGTTATATCTATTAAATGGTATATGAAATAAATTTACTTTTCTCAGACGGTGACTCGTTATATTGAACCCTATCATAGATAGCAATTCAGGAGAGTGAATGTGATCATTTAACAAGTCATAAATAAACATTATATCAGCAACCTTTCTCCTTAATTCACATGATATAAACCCTAATTCTCTAATAAACATATTATATGAGTTTTTTGTTATACATGGAATATTTAATTTATAACTCAAAAACTTTGAAAATTTAAGTTGAACATTTTCAATAATATTAATGGAAAAATTATAACTTGGTGACCTAACTGTTGACCCAAACTCGAGATTTGATCTAACAAGAGAAAAATAAAGAATTTTTAAGGCATTAATGTTCTTAAAGTTACTTGTATTTCGGTTTATAAAACCTAGCATCTTAAGAGCTTTTTTACTGCAATGGTTTATGTGAGATGTGAAAGACAAGTTATTATCGAAGATAATCCCTAAATCTTTAATTGATGTAACTCTAGTGACAGAAAAGTTATCCATTTTATAATCGTATATAATAGTATTATTTATATGAGAAAAAGAAATAATATTACATTTATTTATATTTAATGGTAAACCGTTTTGGTGACTCCACAATATGAATTTATCCAAATTCGCTTGTAATCTTAAAGCATCTGCAGTAGAAGTAATTTTGGAAAATATTTTCGCATCATCAGCAAATAGAAGTATATCAACCGATTCATCAAAAATAGATGGTAAATCATTAATGAAAATGATGAATAATAGCGGACCTAAATGGGAACCTTGTGGTACGCCAGAACTTACTTGGAAAGAGTTTGAAATATAATGAGAAACTTTAACCGCTTGTGTACGACAGTTTAAATAGGACCATAACCAATTAAAAAAAATTCCATGGATGCCAAAAGAAGATATTTTATTAAGAAGTAAATTATGTTGAACCTTATCAAATGCTTTTTGAAAGTCGGTGTAGATTGAGTCTAGCTGTACACGATTGTTTAGAGCTTCAAGTATTTTGGACTGATAAAGAAGAATATTAGTGTTAATAGACATGTTTGGTCTGAAACCATGTTGATTTTTACAAATAACTTGAGAAACAATTTTAGATAATTTTTTAGTGATTAAGGCTTCAAACATTTTTGAAATAGGTCTATAATTAGTAACATTATGTATGTCCCCAGTTTTATGAATTGGAGTGACAAATGATTTTTTCCATATATCCGGGAAATAACCTAAGCTTAAAGATGTATTGAAAATAAAATGAAGAGGCTTCAACAATACAGAACTACAGTTTCTTAAAAAAATTGATGGTATACCATCAGGTCCTGTCCCTGAAAATAAATCTCTTCTTCTTCTTCTTCTTCTACTTCGCCTTCCTCCCAACTATTTGGGGTCGGCCACCCTTGTCCTACACCTCCACTTTACTCGGTCAATCACATCTCCTCTGCACACACCGACAGCCCTCATGTCATTCTCCAAAGTCTCCAACCATCTCTTTTTTGGTCTTCCTCTTCCTCTTTTCCCTTCAACATCCATCTTCATAACCACTCTTACTGCATTCGTTTCCTCTCGCCTCATCACATGCCCAAACCATCTCAGCCTATTTTCTCTCATCTTGTCCACAATTGGCGCTACACCAACACTACCTCTCACGTATTCATTCCTTATTCTATCTTCTCTTGTCACTCCACTCAACCATCTAAGCATTCTCATTTCCGCGAGACTCATACTTTATTCTATTCTCCTGTTAACCGCCCAACACTCTGAACCATACAGCATAGTTGGTCTCACTACACTTTTATAAAATTTACCTTTCAGCCTAATTGGAATTCTCTTATCGCATAACACGCCCGATGCTTCTCTCCATTTCATCCACCCGCACTTAATCCTATGTTTTACATCAATGTCAAAGCCCCCGTCCTTTTGAACAAAAGATCCTAAATATTTAAAGCTCTCAACTTCACCTATTACATCACCATCTATTGTCAGTTGTCTCCTCATTCCTTCAACTTCTTGGTCTCTTTGTCCAAAATCATACTCAATATACTCAGTTTTATTTCTACTAATTCTCAATCCCTTTTCTTCGAGGGCTAACCTCCACTCATTTAACCTATTATTGACAACTAGGTTTTCTCCTATCAGAACTATATCATCCGCAAACATCATACACCATGGTATCTCACCCTGTATCTCCTTTGAAACCTCATCCATTACCACTGAGAACAGGTAGGGGCTTAGAGCTGACCCCTGGTGCACACCTACTCCAATACTGAAACCTTCTGATACTCCACACCGACTCTTGACACTAGTACTCGACCCTTCATACATATCCTGGATCAAATTAACATACATTTTTGGGACATTTTTCCTCATTAATGCCCATCTTAAAACTTCCCTTGGCACCCTGTCATACGCCTTTTCTAAATCTATAAACACCATGCATAGTTTTTTATTCTTTTCTCTGTACTTCTCTACTAATTGCCTAACACAAAATAATGGCTCCATTGTCGATTTTCCTGGCATAAAACCAAACTGGTTTCCTGATATCGAGGCCTCACTTCTTGTCCTCTTCTTTATAATCTTTTCCCAGATCTTCATACTATGACTCATGAGCTTTATTCCTCTATAGTTCCCACATTCTTGTATGTCTCCTTTTCCTTTAAATATTGGTACAATAAAACTCTTTCTCCAATCTTCTGGCATTTTTCCCTCTATCAGTATCTTATTAAAAAGATTTTTCAACCACCCAATGCTTACATCTCCTAACATTTTCCACACCTCTACAGGTACTCCATCTGGTCTTACCGCTTTTTTCTTTTTCATCGCCTTCACCGCATCTCTCACTTCCTCCTCGCCCACTAGACCAATCAATCCTTCATTCCATGACATACTCTCTAAAACTTCTTTTGGATATTCCTCGTTCAGTAATTTCTCAAAATATTCTTTCCATCTTTTTTTCACATCCTCATAATTTGTTAAAACTCTCTTATCCTCATTTTTTATACACCAAACATCTTGGAAATCCTTGGATCGCTTTTCTCTGACCTTCGCCAGTCTATAAATTTCTTTTTCTCCTTCCTGTGTTCCTAGCCGCTCATATAACTCATCATACCTATTAAGCTTTGCTTTGCTTACAGCACTTTTCACTATTTTACATACATTTTTATACTCTATCCAATCTTCCCTCTTCCTACTTTTCTGCCATACCTTAAATTGCTTTTTCTTACTCGCTACTACTCTCTGAATCTCCTCATCCCACCACCACGTTTCCTTGTCTTCTGGTAAACTACTTTTGGTTTCACCAACAACCTCTTTTGCTATGTTCTTAACACAAGTGACCATCCTTCTCCAAACCTCATTTATATCTCCCTCAACATTCCACACAGCTTTTTCTTTTAATTTCTTTATAAACTCCTTCTCTTTGTTTCCTATTAATTTCCACCACCTAATTCTGATCTCCTTCCCTGTATTCCTTCTTTTGTTCATCTTTTTTCCACTACACCATACTTCCATTATCATCAACCTATGTTGTGTTATTACACACTCTCCAGGAATTACTTTACAATCCTTTACTCTTTTTATATTGTCTCTCCTCCACATAAAATAATCAATCTGCGACCTATTTCTTCCACTCTTGTATGTTATATAATGCTCTTCTCTTTTCCTAAAATATGTATTGATTACTGCAAGCTCATACGATTCTGCAAAATCCAAAACTTTTTCTCCAGCCTCATTCCTTTCGCCAAAACCATACCCTCCATGCACTCTTTCATACCCTACCCTCTCACTCCCTACGTGACCATTCATATCACCACCAATCACAGCATCCTCATTTCCTGGTATTCCTTGCATCACCTCATCCATCTCTCGCCAAAACTCTTCCTTTTCACTTTCTTCACATCCTATTTGCGGTGCATACGCACTTATTACGTTTAATACTTTCTCCTCGAATACCAATTTTACCGTAATAATTCTATCACTTTTCCTTCCTACGTCGACTACCTTAATTTTCATCTCATCATCCAATATTACTCCAACGCCATTCCTAGTACTAGTCCTACCTGAATATATTACCTTATAGCCCTCTCCTATTTCTTTTGCTTTCTCTCCTTTCCATTTAGTTTCCTGTACACAACAAATATTAACTTTCCTTCTCTTCAATACTTCTGCTAATTCTCTACTTCTGCCTGTCAACGTTCCAACATTCCACGTGCCTATTCTCACTTTAAATCTATCCCTCATACCTAGACTCAGATTTAACCCGGGGCGCAATGGTGATGTCCCAACACCGTTGACATTACCCGTGATGGGTAGACCTGCACACATAACTGGTGGAACAGCTACCACACTGGCTGTCCGGGTGGTATCACACACTTCAACATCCAGGTCTCCTCCTCCTCTAGATATAATATTTCCTCTCACTTGTTGTCCCCGCGCACATCCGAGATGGGACAAACCGCCTAAGTATCGATAAGGACTCCTCATTATATTTGACATAAATTTTACACCAGCTGTCGACCTGACGCAACCACACTAGTCGCCCCTTACGACTGGCTGTGGAAACCGTGGAAATATTCTGACACCCCTTTCCACAGGGGATTATAAAAATGTTCGATAATAAATGAAAACCTGTTGAATGTCTGTTAACAACGCGGATTAAAATCGTATTTGTTTATTTTTGGTCTTAAAAAAAAAAAAAAAAAAAAAAAAAAAAAATCGAAAGTATCAAACTGCTAGCAACGCGGGTTGCTAACGAGTTTGTTGATTATCGTTTATAAATGGATTTTTTTGTTAAACATTTTATTTTCTTGATGTTAAAACCGCCCCCGGGGGTTCGCGTTTAAGTCTAAAGAGTTGATTTCGGTATCAAAAGAAAGGGAGCAAACGTGGGTATGCTCCCTGTAAGTTTCGAGGGTATATGACCGTCCAGAAAAGATTGATAGCCCCACCCGTTCTGTCGTTAAGGTAAATTATACCTTGAGAAACAATTTTAGATAATTTTTTAGTGATTAAGGCTTCAAACATTTTAGAAATAATAGACATTTTTGAAATAGGTCTATAATTAGTAACATTATGTATGTCCCCAGTTTTATGAATTGGAGTGACAAATGATTTTTTCCATATATCCGGGAAATAACCTAAGCTTAAAGATTTATTGAAAATAAAATGAAGAGGCTTCAACAATACAGAACTACAGTTTCTTAAAAAAATTGATGGTATACCATCAGGTCCTGTCCCTGAAAATAAATCTAAAGAGTTTAAATAATCAAAAATGTCACAAGTATCAATAGACCATGAGCTTAAGTTAATATTATTATTATTAGTAGGAATATTGAGTAATGAAAAATTATTATTAGAATTAATAGTGATATTAACATAGACACTAGAAAAGTAATCAGCAAATAGATTAACCGTTTCAGAAAGATGTTTAGATGCTTTACTATTATATTTCATACAGTCAGGAATATTGTTTTTCGATTTCTTGAGAGAATTTATATAATTCCAAAATGGTTTAATATTTAATGAAATACTATTTTTTTAACAGTTAATAATTCACAGCTTATTTTTTTTTTTATGGCAATTAAGACACCCCCACCCCTAGTTTTTCCAAAACTTAAATTACGATCATTTCTATATATATTATAATTAATAAAACCAAGTTCAACATCAAAAACATTCGTGTTCAACCAAGTTTCACTTAGACAAATAAAATCATAATTAACATTTGATAAAGCGTTACGTAAAAATGGGAATTTGGTTAATAAACCGCGTACATTTTGGTAAAACATATTTACTATAAAAAATTTGTGTTACGATGTTTAAGACGATCATTTCTGGAAACTATCTTTGGAGTGCCTCTTACATATTTGATTATTAAATCAGTTTCTTCACTTTCTAATCTACGAGTCTCAAGTTCTTCGCGTAAGTTCTTCATATAATTTCTCTGGTAAAGTGTACGATCTGAACTGATACTATAAGTGGAAGGTGGATTTTGAGATAATAGTTTTTTCTTTAATTTCAGTATCTCAAACGCATCAACAGGTGAGTTAAAAATTGCTTTAATTGGTCGAGTTTTATTTTGTCCGCGAATGCCCAAGCGTATTAATTTTGTAGGTCTAATAATGCTATCTCCAATATTAATTGAATCGATAATATTATTAACAATATTAGAATCATGAGAAATTCTATCATTAATGTTATCAGAGTTAGACTCTGGAATATTGTAAAATAATAGATTAGATGCACGAATATTTCGCTCGGCCACCTCATTAATAATAGTCTCTTCGGAACATTGTAATTCATTTTTATTATTATTATTCTTTAAGTTCTTAAGTTCGTTAACTTCAACTAGCAAACGATTTATTAAAGCTTTCAACTCAGGAATATCACGCAACCCTTTGTTGCAAGATTCACAGAAAAATTTTAAATTACGATTTTTTAGAGATAGACATTTGATTTCGCTCGCTGATAGTCCCGAACACTTAGCGTGAAAAATTAAACTGCAGCCATCACAATTAATAGGTGAATCAAGATCAGTAAATGCATGAGTGCAAATGTGGCAATTTTGAACTTTAGTTGACATAATATTAAGCAGTCGAAAACGAAAAGCCAAATAACATATAATAATAATAATAATAATATAAAAATAATGATAATAAACCTACAATTACCGATAACAAATCAGAAAGAGAACACGCACAACCTTACTGTATGACTGCACATTTATAACTAAATCATATGAAATAAAACTATATTATAGTTGGCACTTTTAATGGGCAACGAAGTGCATGGGATGAGCTAGTTATTAGTATAATTTATAACTTTATTTCACTTCGTTGCCCGCTCAAATATGCACCAACTCTATATGATTCAAATATTGTTCGATTCGTTTATTTAATATTCAGTGTGTGATGTTCAAAACTTAAACATGTTCATCGATCATCTTGAGTATACAATTATCCGTGAGACACACTTGTGATTATGGGAGCAGTATATTTTCAGGTAGAAAGAATATTTTTTATTTTATTAAATATAAATATTATACGTTTCTATGATGATAAACAAAACGTTGAAATCCCGTTTTTTTCGTAATTTTTCGGTGGTTTTTTCCGTTACGTTAAATAAGTATTGAGAAAATCGAAAAATGATGTCCCAAAAGTACCATCTACATTCACTTTTCTATCAGGAATGGTGTTGATCTCGAAAATCGGAAGCAGTTTTACTATCCAAAATGTTGCTGACAGACACAAAAAACACATCATTGTAAAATCAATACATTCATCGCTACGCTCAGAATCTAAAATGAAAGATACACAAGATATATTTATTTTAAATAAATAAATACAAATTACAGGATATGTTTGAGCAAAATTGTATATTTATATGCTCGCATAGTAGCAATAATATAATAGTAAGTTATTAAATATTATAAAAAGTATTTTTATGTGTTTTTATTTTTAATGATATCTTAACATCGTATTAGTGTTTCTAAAATGAATGAGGTCATTACTCATTAGCAGTGACGGCTACAGTAAATTTACCATGTTTATCCAAATTACTAAAATCTATGGACATCCACCCACCAACCTTTCTTTACACACATAAATATAAATGTAATTTATTAGGTAAAATATTTTTAAAAAAATATTTAGATTTAAATAATATATAATATAATTTTATTATATAGATGAGTATAACACTTTTTGAAAACTTAAAATTATAATAGTATATATGGTTATTTTAATATTTATAGACACACATAAAAGCAGTGGCGGCGCGAACTTTTTTATTCTTTGAAGCATATTGTATATTTTTAATATTTTGACCACCACCCCCTTAATTCTTATTATAATTATTATTGTTTGATTACATAAAATAGAACTAAAATAACTACGAAAACGTCGAGAACACACGCTGGTCGGTACAGTGACTTGTTAGCATACTAGCATATTATATTTTATTATATCAATTATAATATTTGTCTTAATATTTATAATGAGATCATACAATTTTACACCCACCCATTTCAGATTTGAAGCAATTATTGCTTCAAATAATTATACATCCCGCCGCCACTGCATAAAAGTATACTCACATCAATGTTTATATTTCCAAAAATTAAGTGCCCAACTCTAAAAATAAATTTACTGTTATCATCATTTTGGCATAACTTTTACAATAAAGATTGTTTTTCTTCTACGTTATTGTTCCAAATATTTCGAAAATAGTTTGAAAATATATAATTTGGATTAACAACCAGCTATCACCCGAGTGGCCTTGTGTTATATTATCATAAATCATAATTGCGGGGTACATAGGTAAAGCCCATCCACGTAGTGTACCCCAGGCAACGTCGCAGACGGCTGAAGATTTATCAACAACGACCTCCGGAAATGTCCATTCTATGGATCTCCCGGTTTCAAACAACATTAACAACAACAACAACATCAACACCCACCATCTAAACGGCCCTTTTCAGGGCCACCTGACCCGAGATGTGGGTCCTTAACTCCGCATCTTTCAAATCAACATCGAAGGAATCAGTCGAAGTAAATGCGATTACTTATCGAGATTACTAATCGAAAATAATATAACAGTGATAGCGCGCTTTCAAACAGACGACAGAAGGCAAATACCGTAACATACTAATCAACAAATAGTCAATATTAGGCTCAAACAAATTTTGTTTATGTAATTATAATTCATACTATGCATTATAATAAATTAATAACAACAAATTTGAGAAAAAACATTATGATAAAATGTATTTAATAAAAATCAAAAGTTATTTTTTTTACAATGAAAACATTTTTGACATTACAGTTGAGCTAGCTTTTAGGTTATCAATAATATTTTCAATTTTAATTTCATCGAGTAATTGTTTTTCAACACTCATTATTAAAAGTGCTTCTAAATTATCTTGACTCATATTAGTCCTAAGTCTGGTTTTAACAAGTTTTAGTTTGCTGAAAGTTCTCTCACAATTTACCTTGGTGACTGACAATGTAAGAAAAAATTCATATGAAGCACATAATTGAGTATAAGCTGAGACATGCTTGTTTAAATTGTATAACAATTTATGTACACATGGTAGGCAATTGTTAGTATCATGTATGATGTTTTTGTTATTACCTGAAATCAAACATAAATTTAAAAAAAATTATATTAATAAAATTATTTATGAATAAATAAAAAGTACAAGCTTACTTACAATAAAATGCTGTATCAGAACATATATTGTATTCATCGTTATCTGTACCTGAATCAGTATCAAATTGACGGTAGATTTGTTTGGTTTTTACTATTGTAGATATTTTTAATTTTAGATATACTTTAGAAAAATGTTTAAGTTCTAAACAAAGTTGTTCATGATCTAAATTTGCTAAATTTGTCAAGTGTTTTAAAGCTGTATTTGGCATTTGTTCTATTTGTTTAAAATTTTTAGGGATCAAGTATTGAACATCTGCTATCAATTGATTATTGTCGGTGAAACGTTCATTTAGACTATTAGTAATCTAGGCAATTATTGTTTGATATGTTTCAACTCTGAACTTGTCTAATGGTAACTCCGGTGTTTCGTCTTCACATAGCTCATCATACATTCTTCTTTTCCTGATATTCCTAGTAACAGGTAAAGAAGATAATACTAATAAATCTTCAGGAAGATTCATACTATTAAGTAAGTCGTTCATATTGTTCGAAAAATGTATAGAACTTTCTAAAATACTTTCAAAGTCAATTTGTCCAATTTCTAGTTTTGCAGAATCTATCATACTCAAAGCTGATAATAAATCCATACCTCTTGTCTGAAGATAACGTGACGTTGGTCCAATAAATTTATTGGTATAGATTTTCAAAAATATATGAGCTATGAGAATTATTTTAAAATTACATAAATTATCTAATAAAGAAGATGCTCAAGGGCGTAGCCAGGGGGGGGACAGCTAGGGGCGAATGCTCCCTCCCCCTGATCAAAATATTAAGTAGATGTTTTTAATATGTTGAATATCGAACATTTTTAAGTGATTCAATTAATATGTTCGCATATGAATACGTAATCGATAAATTAAATTGGAATATTATATATTTATATAATTATATTATATATTATATATATTATATATTTATATTATTGTATATCTGTAGACTGTAGTCTATTTTTAATTGCACAGCGATTTTTTTTTCCCTTAGGAGAAGATATCGATATTTCTTATGGTGTATAAGTATACCTTTCTTAGAAAGGTTTTCTATTATGTTTTCGATGAAATATTATAACTAGGGCTGCGATTTTGATGCCCTAAAAACCCCAAAAAATGCCCTAAAAAAATTGCTTTTATGATCTAAAATTTTTTTATTTTTAATAATTTTTGTATAAATTACAATAAAAATTTTTAAAAAATGCATTGTAAAAATCTATTACAAGTGTAAACTGTAAATACATAGTATATTTATTTAAAAACCATGTTGGTGTAAAAATCTTAAAATAAAATTTCAAATTCATACACTTGGTTTCCAAAAACTCAAAAAATGCTCCAAAAACTTTAAAATGCCCTAAAAGATTAAGAAAATGACCTAAAAACTAAAAAATGCCAAAAAAATGCAAAATAAACTTTCTTATTCTCATTCAAATGTACATAAAACAAATTTATAAAAGACGAGCATTACACAGTAAGCTTTGGAAAACAATGCAAAGTGCACCGAAATCCCAGCCCTAATTATAACACTGTATCACCAATTTATAGACATTTTAGAGCATGATCATTGATTAAATGTACATATTTAATCAATGGCATGATACCATTATAAAGGTATATTGTATGCAGTGTATATGTACCTACAATTACTTGCATTTCTGTAATTCTGTTCATCTTGTGAATTTTAACGGACAAGTGTTGTATACGAACTACTAAGTGTTTTTAGTTATTATAATTAATATTAATTAAATAATAAATTACAAAAAAATTGCTTACTAATCTCTCACTCATGGATATTAGAAAATTGTTGACTCTTAAGTAGTGTTTGAAGTATGAAATATTTCACAAAAACGTGAAACATTGGATTTTTTATAAAACAAATTATAATGATTGCTATTTATCAATTATTAATAGTACAGACGTACAGTCCATGAGTTCTTGGCATAATCATTGATATTAGCAATATTAATGCAATGAGTGCCGTGGTTGACATATTATACTATTTATACTATATTAGGGTCTTGTTTTCGGCTGTTTATAGCAAAAATTGTTTTTTTTCCCAGGAATGGCTTATCGTCGACGACGATGCAAAGATAGTTCTATTATTGTGAATTGTGACTGAATATATTATATAGGTATAATATTTATTACACTGTTGACAGTCAATAATTAATTTTCTCAGACATAATATATAAACTTATAACTAATATATAGTTTCTAACTAGAAAAATATGCATCGTGTATTATCATAAAATTATTATTATTATGGTGAATAGACGTCTGACGACAATAGTGTACCTATAGACATTTAATATTTATCATATAATCTTTTAATTTGTATAATAATTATTAAGTGTATAATTTAGTGTACGAACTAATAAACGAATAAACTATTTATTTTATTTTTTATTCGGTGTGTTGAATACTATTTTAAATGTATAATACCAAAAAAAAACCATTACTAATGAGCAGGTAATGGGTAATTAGTGATTGGTTTCAGTATTATAAAATTATAAAAGTAAATTATGACAACTATATACATAAAATAAAACTTATTTAAAAAAAATAAAATTTATTAAAATACTGAAATATTTCTTTTTTTTTAATTTCATGAAATTTTCAAACACTACAAGTACAAAAAAAATATCATATTTTGATTTATTTAAAAAAATATTTGATTATTTAAATAACTGTAAGATAAAATTCATAAAAATGTGTTTTCAATGCTTACGTGCCCCCCCCCCCAAGCAAAAATCCTGGCTACGCCCTTGAAGATGCTTCTGAACAAACTTTAGGTTCAACATTTTTGGAAATAGAAATATGATGTAAAGCACTAATAACTATAGGAAAAAGACATTTATCACCATCAAAAATCCAAAACAAAGCTTTTTTCTCAAGACCACCATCGCGTATCATTTTAACGTAAATTTTTACAACCGTTAGAAAATGTAGTAGGAGATGAACTAAAAGCAATGCAAATCGGACAGTATATAGCTTTGAGCTCATTATTAACACATAGCACTGATAACCACTTTCATACAATTTTTTTGTCATCTGGTGTCTTTCTAAAATAAAGCTTTTGTAGATCTAGTTCGATATTACTGAAAAATTATGGCTGAATAAGATGTTGTTTAACAAAGTTTATTTTTTTAAGGATTTTAGCATTGTTGACTAGTTTAAATAACTCTTCATTATATGGCAAATGATACTCAAGAGATTCAACTTCCTAAAATATAAGTTTCAATAAATTTAATGATATAGAATATAATATACAATACATAAATTAATTTTAAATTTTAAATTTTGGCGCCACTGTTGAATTGGAAAATAAATAAATCATCTAGTTATTATCTTCACCGCTTGAGAGCATAAGTATCAATATTCTATATTTCGTAATTTGACGGTCCGGAACATTACGGTTCTACTTTCCGTACTTTTACGGTCCGGGGCATTACATTTATTTTCCGTATTTTGACGGTCCGTGATATGATGGTCCATGCATTTAGACTTTCCGTAATTTGACGGTCCGTAAAAATACTGTTTGTGACTTTCCGTAATGTGACGGTCCGTGATGTTACGTTCCGTACTTTTATATTCTGTATTTCTACGTTCCGTTCGATTATTTTCCGTGATTTTACATGCGTCCCTGAATATATAATTAAAGATTACAAAAAAATATTTAAACAAAAATAAATAAAGTATATTTATTTATACAAGACAATTCATGTCAAATTACAACAAAACATGGTCTTAGAAGATACTATATGATGTATTTTATATGATATATCTTCTAAGACTGTGTAACAAAATTAAATATGTAAACTCTTTTGGCATATTCATATTTCGCGCATATTTTTATCTGTTATCAATATTGATAATTTCCCTTGGAAGAGTAAGAACGACAAACGAAGTCGGTCTTTCTTTCCCATTCCGGCCGACGACCCCTTGTTATACCAATATAGACTAGGCTTATCCATTCTTTTATTATCTATGATTGAAATAGTTACCAAAACACAATATAAATCATAATAAAAATAACAACAATACTGCCATAATAATATTTAAAAAAATTCGCTTAGATAGGATAGTTATACACTAGGAAGGGCTAGGTGATATTAGGATTTGGTGAGAAACTCCAATACCCCTTATTTCGTAACTTTAACATGGGCAACCATATTATTTAAAACTATGGTAAATGACGACCACGGTCTTAAAATATGTCTTCTATAACAGCGTTTCTCGACCGAGTGTACGCGTAATTCTGATGGTACGCGAAAAGATACGAAAGGGTACTCGAGAAAAAAAGAAAAAATAGAGGAAATATATAATAATTTATATATTAGAATTTATAAGTTATTTATGAAATATTTGATAACAAGCACTGTGAAAAAGGCTTTTTCGTCATATATGTTATGCACATTGAAAATAAGAACCGTTATAGACTTATTATAAATTTGCAATACGAGTTTACTGATCATAATCCGTGGATACATATTGCAAAAATTAAATAATACCAAACAACCTAAAGGATCATTTTAAAATAAAATTGTATTATTTTTTATATGCATTATATGGCACATATTCATCAAATAAATAAATACTTCATAATTATTTATTTTCCATTAAAACTAATTTTATAATTTATAATCCTATATGAAAATAGACAAAGACAATTGGAGGTACGTAAATCAATTATGAGAGATCAAGGGGTACGTGAATAAAAAAAAAATGAGAAACGTTGTTCTAAGACCGTGATGGCGACCTACTTCAATGATAAGGAGACGGTTATCTAATTGTATAAATCTTTAATGATACTAGTCGACCAAACCATAGTTTGATCCATTATAGTCATCATTATGTGACCAAACTGTATGGTCTGTATGATAAGGATTAATAATTTCGCAAATTCTCATCAAATATCGACTCGAACATTGTGGATATCCTTTTTTGTGGTCGAACATGTCATACCTAGTACTCATGTTTTGTTGTATTTGATAGTCAATAATATATTAATATTATATGGTTTATTTTATATATAATTGTATATTATTATTATGGTGCCCTTAGTGATCATTAGTCAATATTTAGTATTTAATCCAACTCTCATTAGTTATTACACAATTGATGAGATTTAAAATTTGGAAACTTGGTAAGTTGTCTTCATATGCCCTGCCGTTTTTAATTGTTTGTTACAGGAGCCTGATGTTCACAAATAAATGTCTTTTTTCAGTTTTCAAGTTTAGTTAAATGATATCAGTAACTTTGTACCAATTGAATTCCAATTTTCATTTATTACTGAATGTGAATTTTTTTTGATAAAAAGTTCCACATAGATAAACGAAATAATGGCATCTAACACTTCCCATTTAGTTGTAAGTACTCCTAAACTTTAATTAATTATTATATTAATTACGTATTGTATTGCACGACATTGAAACAATAGTTTTGTAATGTTTAAAAAATTAATCTAGGGAGAGTTATAATTTTGATTAGTGCTTATTTCCTATCAAGTTTGCCTAGTTTTCATCTTTGATTTCAATATCTTATTCAGATACCTAGGAATTATAAAAATAAAAAAGCCTTGGTATATATTAGTTGAAATTAAATATTTTTTAAAGATTATCTTATTGATGTTACATAATATGTTAATATTAATTTAATTTAGTTTTACTGTTCGTATTTACTTACCTAAGCCTTACTATTAATGCATGAGAAATAAATAATAAAAAAAGATACGCTTGATAAAAATTGTATAGTAAACCCTAGTTTAACGTAATTTTAAATATTTATTTAAATATACATAAATGTTTTATTACACATTTCATATAATAAAATAATAAAACTTTAAGTAAAAAATAATTTATTTAATACTGAGTTGCGATCTTATTTATTCATATTCTGTCATAATTTTTTTTTAACTTTGTATATATCTTATGATGAATTTCTAATTTTAAATTAGTCAAACTTTACGAGTATAATAATACTCTAGGATAAGCATATATTTATTTATTCATTTATTTCTATGTAAAAATTATTACCTAAAAAAGTAGTTTTTCTATAGATATTTTCAAAGTTAATTTTTTTTCCTTTATCTGATATAAATAAAACAAATAATTATGTCCCAAGGTAAAATATTTGGAATAAGTTTTTTATACTAAAATTAATTTACTTAAATTAGATACATATATTATCTTTTTTCTTTTTTCTTTTCTTTTAGCCGGAAATTGAGTATATTCATCAGCTGGTTTATGATTTAAGACCAAGTGAATTACAAATCATCTTAGAAACTGTTAAACAGAACAAATCTGGTAACAAAAGAGTTTTACGTAAACGTGTTTTAAACTTGTTGTCTGCTTCCCCTATAAAAACAAGATATTTGAGACAAAAAATTTTACAAGTCTATAGGGCTAGAATAGAAACAACCAATGTATTACATCAACAACAACAACCTCAACCACCACCACCACCACCGCCACCATTAATTCAACATCCACATGAATCACGTTTTTTACCGCGATATTTTCAACAACCTCCTTCATATAAGGATTTGAAGAATATGAAGTGTACTTTACCTTACACAACCAATACTTTACCACCTTTTAATGAAACTCATGATATTTCGACTACTAAGTTTGAAAACTTACCATTTTTTAAGACAATGGAAACTTTACTGTTCCCTATTGATTGCACAACTGTTGTTGATTCAGCCAGCTTTACTGGTCTTTTTTTCCTAACAGATGATGTTAGACATTCAATTTTAAAATCGTGGAATATAACTAAACAAGAATACAAAGTTCAAATAATTTTAAGATTAGTTCGAAGAGGTGTTATAGAAAATGTTACCGATCGACTACCTTACAATTTAAATGTTTCTGTAAATGATCATCAATGCAAATTACCTACAATGAACATCCCAACAAAGGCTGGCATCACTCCGTGGAGATGCAATGTTCCTATAGATATTACTCAGCAAACAGATTTAAGAAACTGCTCACAGAACACATTAAATATTACTTGGTCAGAAGATTCACAAAACTATACAGCTGGTGTTTATGTTGCACAGAAATTAACGTGGAGTGAGCTTCTTGTAGAACTTAAAAAAAGACCACTTCGAGCCTTAGATAAAACAAAAGAATTGATTAAAAAATCAATGGAAAGTGATGCTGATATGGGTGTGGACTCCATGTTTGCTACTATTAAGGATCCTCTTAGTAAAATGAGAATGAACCTACCAGCTCGAGGTATTGATTGTATACATATGCAATGTTTTGATGCTATACAATTCTTGCAGATGAATGAACAAAAACAAACATGGATATGTCCTTTATGTAAGAAAAAAGTAAGATTTGAAGATATTGAAGTTGATGAATTTTTTTTAAACATTCTTCAAAATCCAAATTTAAGTAATGATTGTGAAAATGTCATCTTATTAGCAGATGGAACATGGCGTGAAAAAAAACCTAAAGATTTTTCAGATATTCCCAAAATAAATGACAGTCATTCTTCTAATCATATTGAAGTGTTTACATTGTCAGATTCAGATGATGAGGATGGTCATACTTATCATCCAGAAACAAAACGTAGAAAATGTAATTCAACAAATGTTGAAGAATCTATAGTAAAATCTGAACATATTCCCCAAACTGAAGATTTAACAAAAACAAATGATAATTCTGCTGATGATGAATTTGTATTAGATTTAAGTCTTAAGAATAATTCATCGCCATCAACTAGTTCAAAATATGAGCCAATAATTACATTAAATGATGATCCTGATTCTCAGTCTTTAACTGAATCATCCAATATATTAAATAGCTTTTACTTACCAAATATTTCAATTTCAAATTGCCGTAAAAATGAATGTAAACCCAGTAGCTCAACTAGCTCTGGAAGTAAAAGTAATAAACACCAAGAAATAGCTAAATCTCGAGATGTCTTATGTGTTATAACATTAGATTAAATCTTAAATACTTCAACTATTGTATAATATGTAATTCTTTTTTTTTATTGCTGGAAATTGAATATATAACATTCAAACTTATATGTGTTTTTAAAAGATCTGTTCATCATTCACATGTTATTGTTTTTTTTATCTTAAGTTGTACAATATTGTATTATTCTGTCCATATATCACAAATGGTTGGATTGACAAACAATTGACTTCATTTATTATTTTTATTACTTATAGTTTGTAGGTTTATTATTATGGTTATTGTTTCAACGCATCTATATTATTTTAAATACAACAAAATTAAAAAAAACTGATTTATTATACATTAGTTTGAACTATTATATTAAAAAAAATATGTATATACTTTAATTTGACAATTTTTTATTATATATTGTTAAATTTGTAATTAATTATCTCAGAATATCAGAAAACTAGATACATTTAACAATTTTAAATAAATTTAATGAATTTATAAATTATACTATACAATTATATATAACTGATAATTCATATCTATAAATTTTAAACATAATATGTATACATATTTTAATTATTTTTTATTTAAATATAAAGTTTTTTATAATATATTTAAATGTTAATCCATATTACAAGAATTATTTTGAAACTATAGCTTATCAATTACCTCAACTGTAAATAAGACATTTTTAATATAATCAAAACACATTATGTTTGGTTTTTATTATTATTTTATCCTCTTCTGAAATTAAATTTCTTTTATTAGGTTCTATTTATTTATTTTTTTTTACACTTCAACACCTTTTTAATTTTTAGGCCAATAACTAGATGTGTAATATATTTGTAATAAATTATTTATAAACAGGAAAAATAAATATATATTTATAGCAGGTAATAGAAAAATGTCTTGAGTATGTCTAAAATATATCAAGTTAATCTTCAAATTTACTGTTTTTTTTTTTGTTTTTTGTCTAGCCTGTAACAGACTTAATTGTTTATCATTTTTCATTGCAACTCAACAACAACAAAAGTAAATTTCAAAAAAATAAATACATCATTCCATTTACAGTTAGACTTGGAAGACTATAAAAGATATTATTTAAGCAAAAATCATTATAATTTACTATCTATTAATAAATTTGTGTAAATGCAGACAATGGTATATTGAAAAAAGATTCAAATAGCTGATTCCTTTTCCACATGTTCCCATTTATACATTGTATTATTCACTTATAATTTGACTTTAACTAATTATTTATTACTTTTATTGTTGTACAAAAAGTCTCCTGTCAGAAGAAAAATCTGAACATGGCCACTTGTGTCGTTTTATATAAACATTATGATAATATATATTATATATAGTTTGCTCACAAACAGCAATCAAATATCACTGTCTGAAGAAATGTATTTATTAATAAGACTGGAATATATTACAAACGGATTCTGGTTATACTGGAAACAAAATGTAAAATGTATTTGCATTGATTGTTTAAGATAGGGGTCGACGACCTTTTTACTTTCGCGGACCACATTTTTACTAGCGTGTTATCGAGGACCGCATACAAAATTAAAATATTAAAAAAATACAATTTAACATATAATACTAATATATTTATAATTAACAGTAATCATATAAGTTTACATTACGGGGATATCCTTATTAATTAATTTTGAATTAAATACATAAATAAAGAAAACTTAAAAATTTAAAAATAATTATTAATTAGTGATTTTTGAAATTAATTTTTCCCTTTGATTAATTTGTATCCGATTTCATATTTGTTGTTGATATTCTTAAAAATACATTCACAAGTGTTCATTGCTTGATCGTGAACAACATTTATTTTTTCAGAATTTTAGTATTGAAAATGTCTGCTTACAAATATAAGTGCTACTGAAAGCAGTAATAATTTTTTAGTAAAACATTTAATGCGTTTAAAATCTACTTCAAAAAGACTTAAATAAAATATTTTTAGATCATTACTTTCTTTAAAAGCGTTTTTAAGAACATCATTGTTTTGTAATTTTATGACTGCCATCTGTAAATTAGATTCAACATCGTCAACAAAAAAAAGTATTTTGAAACAACTTGATATGTTTTATTCTTGTACGTAAGAATCAAAAAATTATTTTTGTAGGTTTTCAATTACATATAGAAAATTAATTTTTGTAGTTTTGCGATGTAAAATTGATTTGGATTCCAATACAATTTTACAACAATATATACATATTATATATGATTAAATTACATTCTCGCTTATAGCTCATCTCATATTGTTACATTATAGTCATGATTCGATTTCATTTATTAGAAATTAAAATTTTAATCAATATGAAATATATTTGGGTGGCTCCAGTAAAAAGTTCCGAGGGTCATGGGTTGCCGATGCCTAGTTTAAGACATTCAGACTATATTTTGAATTTTCTTTTCTTTCAGCATAATTAGAGTACATGCAATAACGTTTTTTAAAAGTTTAAAATATAACTAGCTCTGATTAACGATCCCATTAAAATTAACCACCATTATTAGAATTTGGCAAAACTATTATTACAGATATACATATGAAATTAATATCTTTGCTGACCCCGCGCAAAAATCAGTAAAATACAAATTTTGTTGGCAACACTGGATTGTTTTTTTTTATCATGATTTATCAATCACGACGCAACGTTCAGCTGTTACTGTTGTAGATTGTTAAAGTATTAAGAGTAAATTAAATTGTTTTGTATAACAAAAATTGTATTTTACACCCACTCGTTATTATATTACAATTGCTAACTGAGATCAAAATGCCATTTTTGTCGTAGACTGCATTTTGTCTATCTTTTTTTTTTTTATATACTTAATTTTTTTCTCGTTCAGTGAACGTTGATGTAAAGCCGCTCGATCAAAATTAAACCGGTAAGCCTTAGGTTATATTGTTCAACTTATAATTTATATTATATTTACATTCATTTTCTGCTATAATCAATTAATGTAATAATTCATTTGATTGTCAAAAATAAATTTAAAAATGTGTTTGCTTACTGTTCGGTGTTGACGTTTTTCTGATTAATTTACGACCAAACTAGTTGCTGCGGTATACTTACGTCTAACTGCAATGACATTGTTGGAGTTTACTGGTTGTGCATTGACAGCGTTTGGTCCAGCACTATCAATGTTCATCATAACAATCATGAATGATCCTGTACGTGTCATTATATTGATAGCCAGTTCATTTTTTTGGCTGCTTAGTCTACTATTGTCATCAATAGTGTGGTTCATATTTCCTAGCAAACAACAAGTCTGGTTTGGAGTACTCATATCTGTACTAGTACAAGAACTGTTCCGTTACTTTTTGTACCTACTACTACGTAAAGCTGAACGTGGACTTAAACGATTTGTGGCACATTCATTAGTGTCGAATAATAAACACATGTTATCATATGTTTCCGGTTTGGGATTCGGCGTCATGAGTGGGCTGTTCTCTTTAGTCAACATACTAGCTGAAGTTGGAGGACCAGGAACAATGGGACTCCGTGGTGGATACAGCGCATTTTGTATTGTGTCTTCTATTTTTACTGCATTCACCATATTCCTACATGTATTTTGGGGAATACTTTTTTTCCATGGACTAAATACAGATAATAAGAACCTAATTTTGTATGTCATTGTTTCTCATCTTGTTGTATCAGAAATAACATTGTTCAATCAATACTATTATTATATTCTTACACTATCTATAGTTTTTTCAATAACACTAAGTACAGGACTTTATGCTTTTAAGACAGCAGGTGGACAACTACCCATAATTAACAAACTTAAAACTGAAAATACAAATACAGTTGAGAGTTAAATGTATTACATTTTATTTTTTTTATTTTTTTATTGTATAACTTTTTAATATGTAGCATATTGGTTTTTTCATTATATACCATAAAAATTCAATTTTTTAACTTTTCTATACTAAATAAATTATAATATAATCATATTATTTATAAAAAACTAGTCTTATTTTTTTATATATATGTACCTTGTCCAATTTAAATGCTTGGTTATATTAATTTTAGTAATATATAATTTGTGTAAAAATGCACAGGTTTAAATGGAACATTTAATTATTTAAATTATTTTAAAATATATATAATTTGTTAAGATTAAATTAATTATTGTTATAATTATATAATAAAAAAATCATAAAAATAAGTATACAATTTAGTTAATAAACAAGAACAATTTTTACACTATAAGACTATAACAAGATACAGGAATTATGTATGTTTAACAAATTTATAAAAATATATTTTTTATTAATTATTCTGTTATTTACGTCGGAATACTATAATCTCAAATATTAAATTTGGATTTTATATTTTTTGTTAATACAATTGTATTTAATTCAAATAATTAATTTACCAATGGTTTTATTTCAAAAAATATATATACATACAAATAAGAAAGTGGAAATATCTAACGTATTTGATTAATGCTAACTGAACAAGATGCATTTACAGTTAATATAAATGGTCCTTCATTACCGGGCAAGTATGTAGAAGGAATTATTTCATATGTTCCTGGTTGGATATCAAGTAATTCTAAAATCACATACCCAGATCTGAAAATAAAACCAATATATAATATAATAAAAATAAAAATAAAGTAGTTACAAAATCGTAATAATGGATATTAAATAATATTATTTACAGAAATGAATATTTTTTAATTTCATAGTACATTAAACTAATCTTTATTATTTCATTCCTTATTCTTATGAAATAACATAACGAGTTGTTATGTGACTATGTATTATTTATTTATTTATTTATTTTATATTTTATAAATTGCTTCTATTTATTTGTTTCATTATACACACATTGAAGCCGAATGTCCAGATTGACGCGTGTATTGCGTCATCCACTTAGCTGAGAAGACTATGCCAGAACTTGATCAACAAAAACAACAGTGTTTAGTGGCAATGGAAACTCTTGATCGGTCATCACCAGAACTTTGGCCTGAACCAATGCCTGGCATGTCTGGTTTTGCACAACATATACGTGCCTCAAGTGCAACAGACAAACAACCATCATGGAAACAACCACCAGATGCTCATGACATGTTACTTTTACAACGATATAGTCAAATGCCATTGCCTCCTCTTATAGACGAATTAAAGTCTCTTTATGATTTTGCCTATAATTTAGGCTTAGAAGAAGCTAAAGAAATGACACGTGGGAAATATTTAAATATATTTACGCGTAATACGGCTAAATCCAATGATTAAATGTAATAATTTTGTGTAATCTGAAAAGTTTATTTAAAATGTAATCTTTTAAATTTATAGACTTTTTTTTAAAAATGTTAATTTCAAATAATGTAAATTTTACTTAATAAATACTAATAGTTTATCATTATAATGATATATATGTGTTGAATATTATAAATTAGGATAATCACATAGCTAAAATATTAAATAACTTTATTTACTAAATTAATTTAAATAAAACTAAATTTTTATCACATAAGATTATTATAATTTAATAATAAATTAAAAAATAGCATATACTAACCTATAACTCCCTGAAGATTTGCTTATAAACTTAGCTGTAGCATTTATGTTATTTAATCCAACACATAATACTTCAAGTCCAACTTGATACTGTTTTGGTGCCTTTAGTTCAATTTGCAAATTTTCTGTATCTGTTAATCCATCTACTGTTAATTTAAATTTTGGATTTTCATTGTAGGTTTTATGATTTTGACATCCACCAGCTTTATTGCCTTTCCATTCACCATTGACAGACTATATTTAAAATTATATTAACAACTATAGAATGCTCTATAATACATGAAGATTAAAAATAAATACAGTTTTGAATTTGATATTGTAGAAATTGGTAAGCTCTTTAAGTGTAAATGGACATGTGGCATAAGCTCGTAATGTGTAGTGAATCGTATTCATTTTTTCATATTGAGACACAACTAATGTAAACTTAGATGGTGTTTTGTCATTAAGAACAATCTTACAAAGATAATGAGGGCTGTTGATACGTGTTCCTGATATATAAGGTTCAGGATCATCTAAAAAAAAAATAAGTATTAAATTAAAATATAACTATTATCTCATTATTTATTTAATTATGTACTTGGATAATGAACACGTTTCCCATTATTTTTATACACTAAAACAGTTATATATTCACGATTAACTTTGAAGTCTTGTAATTCTGTAATGTGACGAGTTAAAAGTATCCAAACAGCACCACTGTTAACATTACTAACGTCTAAACTAAATTGTGGATTTTCGCTTATATTATATAAATCACAAATAGGACCTGTTCCGGTGTTCCATGTTCTAAAAATATTATTAAAAATACAATTCAAATTGTTTAATTTTTTTTTTTTTTTTTTTAATTTATTAAATTAATTAAGTTTTACTTATGTATGCATGATGTATATGGAAATAAGGCAGGATTCCAATTCATACAAAATACATCAAAATGATGCAGTACAGAATTGTAATCAATCCAAAAAATTCCATTATCGAACGAAGCTGCACTTGTTGGGTCATAGTCGAGTGTTTCTCTTAAATGAGAAGTCCAACTTTTTTCATCCAATTCTGAATAACGGCCTTTCCAGCGAACATGTGCCCAGGGATTTTTCAATTTTAACAATTTTAAATCCTAAGAAAATTATTAAATAACTAAATATTGAATAAATTGTTCTTATTTATATGGCTTACATTCACTTTTTGTACAGCCAAAACAGCATAAGCATGCAAAGAAACTAAACCAGTTCTTCTTTCCTCTTCTGTTGACATTAGTGGAGTAGCAACAGTAATTAATACATCACCTTTTTGCAATCTGGTGAGGAGCTTTTCAAAGAGACCATTGGCATTAAATGTTTTATCATCTAAATGAATTGCACAACGTTCTGGTATCCAACCCGTTAAAGCATGAAGATCAATGTTCTAAAAACAATACTTAATACAGTCATAGAATAGATTAAATTATTAACCTATTCTGTGATACAGCTACAGTTTATTGAAAATTGTTAAAAAAAATATATTTATTTTTATCAGTTAAGGCAGATTAACATTAGCAACAATAATTTTTAACTTTTACTATTAAACAAAGAATTAAAAACTTACACTACTTGATCCAGGAAAATCATAACCTCCCATTACTTTAAGATATGCCTTTTCAATCAAAGAAACCCAAAATTCATTTTTATTAGACGAATGTGAACATAATAATGAGTTATATTTACCAACTGGTAAAAGATCATCAATTATAACTTTGCGCTGTATACCATTTAGATGAAGCTTAACCATGTATTTTCCTAATGAAACATCAATCAAATAATATTAAAATCATGCAGTTAAAAAGATAACAAGTTATCTATATAAGTATTATAATATTACCAAATGGATTATACACAGGTTGTCCATTCTGTTTTTGTGGATAGATTATTGATGTGATTAATCTTTGTTTGAAAGTTTTCTCATATACAGCGCATACTGCTAAGGATGCTACTAATGAACAATCAGTCACAATCTACAACAAATATGAGTTATTTTTTCTTAAATTCATGGCTTATAAATATTAAGATTTATTCTATAGCAATATAAATTTGAATTTAATTGATAATTTAATATACCATCTTTGTAAACATTTTTATTTAGTATCTATATTTTAATAAATGTGTTATAAAAAATAACTTTAATATTTGATAAATATAAGACCACATAACACAATGTTGTTATATGAAATATTAATTTATGTGATTAATTTTAAATTATTATTACACAGATATATTTGATTTGTAAGAAATAAATCAAATTACTAAATATACTGAACATAATTATACATTTTGTACAGTTTTGCTGACCTAAATATTTAAAAAAAAGAGCAGGCTATTCCATTAAATTAAAAATCAAAACCATTTACATCTAAAAATTGTCAATAGAATACTTAAAGCAAAAAAAAAAAAATTTGCAAGCCAACCAATGTAGGTTTTAAATAAAGCAAACATTTATTGAAATATAATAAACAATTTTTTTTTGTTATTATTAATTACGGTCTGTTTTATGCTGTAAAAACTTATTGAGTCCCCAATCACCAATTTTGGATCTGAACATAATTGATCAGGTCTTATCCATTGTAAAAAACTTTTTTTTTGATCCGATGATAATGTCAGCAAACCATCACTGTCAGTGAAAGGAATTGATAGTTGAAACCTTATGACAAATATTTAAAAAATTATTTTTAGACAATTACAACTTTAATAATATTAAAAATGTAGATATATTTGAAGTTTAAAATGAATAATAACTATAAAACATTCTAATTTACAATGAATGGTTAACAAAAAAATTATATTTATTTATTATTATTTCTTAGAATATGCAATTGTATGAGAAAAAATATTTTATAAGAAGGAACTTAAAGAAAAACTAGATTTAGTCAATAGTTAGATAAAAAGACAAAAAACACAGTAGTTGAATATATCATAACACGATAAGAGATGAAAAGAAGTGAAAAAGAAACTATAAAAGCAATTATAGGATATAAACTAAAAGGGAAAAAACCTCAAAGCAAAGATAGAATATGCTACACAAAATATATTTATACACTGGGAGTGCAAGGTTGAAAGGAACTTATATAAAATCAGAAAAAATAAAGAAATGTAGTGATTATGACAAAGATTTTTATACAGTTATTAATGATAATGATACATGCGTAACAATTTTAACAGATTTTATTTTTAAATGTACCTTTCTGATAGATCAACATCCATGAAAGGAACATATTCTATATTATTAATTTTTGATGTAATCATTAATACTTGTTTTTCTGCTTCAGTATAAAGATTACTTTTAGATGTATCTGATTTGATAGGAATTCGACTCTGAATAACCTTTTTATGCAATGGTGCTGAAAATTAATTTACAAATACTCCATATGAAATGTAACATTATAAGAACAATTTCCTAACCAAAAATAAGGTACAACAAATAAAAAATTATAAAATCAAAAGAGAGTACATATCTTATTTTAAACTTAAATATTCAATTTAATAATTGTGAAGTTAATATGATATATATATATATATATATATGATAATAATATGATTCATTACTTAAAGTTTTTAACATATATTTAATATGTATAATACACATATTGGAAATAGCCATAGATATGTTTTTAAATAAAAATTATGAAGTAACAATATATTTAATTAAATATAAGTTCTTACTTTATTAAATTACCACTCTTTTGAATTTTAAATTGATCCATATGTAATATATATTTTATTCTTATACAAATATACAATAAAAATATAAATAATTATGAAAAAATTGTAATGGGAATATTTAGTAAAATATATTATTTAAAAACTAAAAATCACAAGAATAATAATTGATAAATAATTTTACAACAAGAAACATGTTATTTCTGAAAAGTGACCAAAAAATATTTAATATTGTAATATATTACATAACAATAAAAAAAATTATTTAAACAATACACAGTTAATCTACAATAGTTGTTATATAATACAATTGTAATGTTTTAAAAACATTATTTTCCAATATAATACAATAAAAAATAAAAAATAAAAACTAAACATTTATTTTGGTACTTCATTTGAATAAAATACAATTATGTGTTCATAATGGTTTCCAAGTATTTAGAACTTAAATTATACAATTATAATATACTTGAGTCTCAATTATTTAGTAATCTGACCTTAATTATTTTTTGATAAAAAAATATTTCATGACTAACAACTATTCTAATAAATTTATAATTTATTTTTTATTATTTATTTAATACCTGAAAAGTATTTGATTTTATTGTAATTTTATTCTATTTTAATATTCTGATTGTTTAAATAAAATCTAAATGTTGTAATATTATATTTGACTTTAATAACATTTACAGATAGCAATATAAATTTAATATTAAGTAACACAAAATATGGTTCCAGTAATTTAACAGTTCTATCATTTATACAAATTTAATTTTCCAGGATCTACTATAGTAATGAGTAATTGAGTTTCTAAAATAAATACTTAATGAATACTGTACACATAAATTTTTACAATTTTATCAAATAACTCATGGGAAGTTTTAAATTTAAAAAAATTAATTGTCTATACAATATTTTCTTAATTTTTAAATGTATAAATAAATAAATAAATAATTAAAAATATAAATAAATAAATGCCTTGAACTAGAATATAATTATGTTTGTAATGTACGAACGAGTTCAAATTAAAAATCATCAGGGGTTTAACTACATCAATAAAATCATGACTATTTTTATATTCATTTATGAGTATTGACACCTTACTAATTTTTGTTTTATTTTATTATTTAAATTTATGTTTATGATTGCACAAAATTAAAACTATAATACATAAAATTCATTAATCATAAGTACATAATGGAAGTCTAGCAAAATTGAGATCTATTTAAATATAATCTAAAGTTAGTAGACTAAAAATTTTATAATAGTTACATTTTTGTTTTACTTTAATACACATTAAACGACCTTAAATGATTAAAAAGTATTAAAAGGTTTAATCATTTAAAGCTTACAATAAATATAATAATAAAAATATCACATTTAAAATGTTCATTAACACTAACACATTGTTGAAAAATATTTTATGTCAGATTTAATAATAGCTTATTAATAAATTAAGAATACAAAAAAATTTTTTTTAGTTAAAAATAACTTTATTATAACTAATATAGGCATTTTTTTTTCATTTTTTAATTTAAAAAATAATTATAATTTCTTTCTAATACTGGTAACTAAAAATTAAAATAGTCAACTCAAGAAAAGCTTTAATTTTAAACAATATGAAAAATAAGGTAAATTATTTGTTTATCACAGTATCAGCAAAATAGTACTCTATCATTATTTAAATAAAAATGTAATAAAATACGTAGCTAAACATATAGAGTTTAAAATCCAAATCGAAAATTTTTTATAAAACATTTCTTTAAAATTTAATTAAATAATTTTTTAAATAAATGTAATATAAATAATCAACATAACAGGAAAAAAATATAAAACCAACTATTAAATAATTAAACAATTACAAAGTACCTGTATCAACAGAGTTATTACAAGAGTTTTGCTCCTTTGATTGCTTTAATTTTTCTGCTCGATCTAAAGCTCTTTCAATTAAAGTAGTTAAATTTTTTATCATTTCATCATCAGATATTTCTTTTTTCTAAAATAAAAGTAATACAATGTGATATTAAAATATATTTTAGTAGTAAAATAAAATTAAATAATTAATATCATAATATCTTTTAATATGAATAAGAAGCACTAATAGATCATTTATTTAAATTGTTATTTACCACTTTTAATGCTAATTCAATAGCTTGGGTATATATATCAATAGCTAAATCTTCTTTTCCAGACTCATCAACATCCAATGCCTGCTTGAGTAAATATTTGCATTGTTTTAATCGTACTCTATCTTGATTAATTTTTTCCATATTGTTCACAGCTTCATTTTGAACTAAAAAATTGTAATTATAATAATATAGATAAAAATATATAAATAATAATAAGTAATATTTAATGTAACATCCGATTGAATAACAATAAATTCAGTAAACAAATTATGAAAATTATAATGCTATTATTATAACATTAATATATTTAAGTAATTGAGAAAAAATAATCTTAAAATTTTAAGGATATAATTGCATCACGTTTTTAATGATATTTAATAACTTATAGTACCTTTAAGAATGAATATTCATTACAAAAAAATATACAAATAATTGAATATAAGCAAATACATATTCAATTGTATCCTACTTTCAAAAATAAAAAAATTATTTAAGTAATTAATATTAAAAGAATAAAAAAGAAAGTTTTCTTGAAAATAAAAAAAGGGACTTCATTTAACTACTTTATTATATTGTTTTTATTTTTTATAAAGTAAAACAGTTATCAGTGTTATTTATAATATTAAATTAAAATTAACACTCATTTAACTAAAAAATACCAGTAGAACATGATTAAGACTTGCATTGGCTGATTTTTTTTTATAATTTATAGGATGGTCTTTGCTTTAAATAGCATCTCCTAATTGTGCCGTTTGGGCTTCACATATAAATATAGGGATCAATAATAGATATTTTTAGGAAAGAAAATAAGTAAACAATTTTCTGTTTTCCTTTACAATGTTATATTACTAATATTTGGTCACAATTTAAATTAAAACAATTATTCATTTTATAAAGAGCTGTAATTCTAAAGACTTCATGTAGAATGATCACTGGATAATGTAAGTTCCAACCAAAAATACTGAAATTGAATAAATATAAATTAGTTAAATTTTATATTTTTTGACTACAAAAAATTATGTACAAAACTTAACATCAAATAATTTTTGGTGAAATTCTAACATTACTTTTAAATTAATATTTTGTATTTAATAAAAATTCTTTTCAATATAACATTAAAATATAATATATTTTAAGGTTATTAAAAGTTTAATAAAATTATCAACTATTATTTAAGTTTGATAAACAAATTTTAAGATTTCTATTTAAATACTGATGAAATTTTAATTTTAATTAATTAGTGTCTATTTCAAATAACATTTCAAACGATGTATGTACATAAATCAAAGTTTTTATGATGCATTATATATCAATAGATATTTAAATGATAAATTATTATTAGTCTATATATATATATATATATCAATAAAAAATAATATGAATTAATACTTTTTTTTTTTTATTACAAAAATTAAAATTAAAATAGTGTACCTCGACACTCAAAAATTTCATTATTATAGGTCCTGAATCTTAGGGATGTATCCGAGACAAATATTTTATTAAATTAAAATCAACTATTTTTAATTAACTACATTTTTATATTTTAATACCAATAATGAATGGTTAATCTAAGTTTTCAAAGTCTTCAGCCTTTTAACAAAAGAAAAGAAAGTTAACTGTATAGCAACATTAATTTATTTATTATAAATATTTATAAAATATTACAAAATATAAATTTGGTTTTCTATAACCAACTTTTAAAATTTGATGATACAAAAAAAGCTAATTTAAAGCATTTACTTTCTGAATATATAAATGTATATGTATATATGATAATAATTCATCAGAAATCAATTTTTCATAAGAAAAAGAGTATACTCAATACTAGTTTATAATTATACAGCAATAAATCCTTTTATTCTTAAAATGTGATCACATAGAAAACTTATATTCATAAACAAAATTAATGATTTCTACACTTTAGCAGACATAATTGTGCTGTAAAATTTTATTTTATATGTGAATACATTGTAAATTTATATTTTTGGCAAAACGATATATTGGCTAGGAAATAAACAAAACTTAAAACAGTAATGTATAATCAATCATTTCTATTGAACAAGTCTATTGAAAATCTTAAATTAAAATCTAAACAATGTTTAATTAGTAAACATTAAAACAAAATATAACAAATTAATAATAAAGGATTACTTTGATATTCCAAAGCTTCAGCTCTATTGATATAGTCATGTGATTTTTTACACCATTCATCAGCCAAGGGATCACTTTTTCGTATTTTCCACGCAAGCTCTAAAAGTGTTGCAGCTTCTTTATAATAATAAACAGCTGCTTGCATCTGACCATTACAGTCGCATACTACAGCTTTATTTGAGACTACAATTGCTTCTTCAGCGTACTCCATTTTACTTTAATACAAAACTAATATAATGCATTTAATTGAATAATAAACTAATGAGGTTTTGGTTTATGGCCATCAACATAAAAGTTCCTAGTTACTACTGGTAATGCGAGTTCAATACCATCTAAGTTTTTATCTAGTACAATCTGACAACCCAATCTTGAATTTTCTCTAAGAAATGGTGCTAAATCTAATAAATCATCTTCTTTTTCTTCTGGTTCAGGCAACTTAGATAAATAATCTTCTGTGACATAACAATGGCAGGTTGAACAAGCTAAAGACGCTTCACATGCACCTTCCATTTCAACTCCATATCTAATAAAATAAATATGAACCATGAAAAAATGTTTGAAATATTGTCGAAATGTTGATTAGATATAATTAAACATAATGTTATTACCTGTGAGCTAAATAAAGAACGTTATCGCCTACTTTGCCTCTGACTTCAGTACGCTTGCCGTCCTTGTCTATGAAAACGACACGAACCACTTCGTTTTCACTTTTTGGATCCTGCCATTCGTACTCGCCGTGCCATAAACACTGAGTGGTGCTTATGAGCCTTTTGTGAAACGTTGAGACGATTCCGGATTCCGTCCGGCTTACCAGATGACCGCGACTAGATTGTATGACACCACGTACTAATTGTGTAACAACGGTTACGGGCAAAAACATACTATATCGTATACGTTAATCGGTTCCCTGTAGTCAGTATTATTACAGAGCACATGCTAAACGGTACCTTACTACAGCAACTACTGTTTATAAGTGTACTGCTACTACTAATGTACTGTACACAATACAGCACAGAGCTTAACAGTAAATAAAAAAATAAAGTAATAATAATAATACGAAATTGTAAAAGCTTGATATCACTGCGCGCACATCGCCGCACTCGTATTCTATAACCGTCCAACCAGGATGACGTCATAGACACCGCTGATGGAGAAAAAACGACCGTGGCCCTCCTCAAGGTTGGGCAGCTGCTATCTTTATAATACATTGGCTGATGGGTGCACAGGTGCTAGGTGGTCGTCTGACGGTTGACTTAAATGTCGTGTACCATAATAGGAGTGCCCAGATATTATTTACATTAGACACCTGGACGAATAATGTTCATGAAAATCTGACTATGTATTAATACGATGTACGTAATCAACTTCAACTTTAAAACAACCTATATGCTATGGCGGCGGCTCGTGTTATGGTGCACAGGAGCACGTGGACCCCCAAAAAAATTATATTATATATAAGTATCCTGTAGTAATTTATAATTGATAATTATATAATTATTATATTATGCATTTAGTCTGTAATTAACAAAAATACTTATTAAAAAAAAAGAAAGTTTTTGCAGCTTTTCGTGTTGATATGTACATATATTAGCGATTAAATAATTAACGGAGCACACACATAGGCGCAACTAGACCTGCAATTTAAGGGGTGCTAAAATTTAGTATACCTTGGTAACCCGTGGAGGGCTTCCTCCCAACACACTATTTCAAAGCCATTAACAACATGCTTTTATAACTCAACTTCATATTTATATTAATTTATATGATAACACATTTGATATTTTGATATTGATTAATATTAATGAACAATCACTAAAAACATTATAATTAATAATTAATTACAATAACTAATAACAACTATCTATTTAGATAAAATTTTATAATCTATTATTTTAAAACAATTTTTCTAGTTTTTGTGTTATATCTATCTAACACTGTTTCCGTTTGTATTTTATTTGATAAATCCCTCTCAATATTTAAAATTGACAAATCACTAAAGCGCTGCTGCAACATACTTGTTCTTAGCCAATTTTTGATAAGTCTCATAATAGAAAAACTACGTTCACAAGTTGCAGAACTTATTGGGATTGTAATTGCAATTCGAAGTAGCTTATACAAGTTAGGAAAAGCTTCTTTATTTATTTTTCTTTTAATGTCATTTAAAAATAACTATTAACACAACCAAATTCCCAATGCAATATGCTTTACCTATCATAATATTATATTGTTGACCTCATGACAAAACATGTTGTTATCTTCCAAACATTAAATATAAATAAATTATTCTAAAATAAAAATTTGAACAGAATAGGTAGGTACTATAATGAAATATCTACTGCTTACAAATCAAGGATTGGACTTTGAATTTTTGGGGGTGCTAATTTTTAGTCTGGGGGTGCTAAAGTCCCCCTAGCACCCCCCTAGTTGCGCCTATGAGCACACATCAGTTGTGCTTCAAACGGCCGTACAAAAATTAGTAATACATGGTAGTTTGGAGCAAAATTAATGTGTGCACCAGACTTATTTTTATCGTTCCACGTATCACGTCGATCGTGAAAATAAAAAAAATGTTGTGCTTATGTTTCATACATAATAAGTTACTTTTCCTAATTATTTTTATTTTACCGTAACGAAGAACTTAGAAAAATTAAATGTACCTATACCAATAACAAAATTAATATTTTACCCGCCCACATAGATATCTTACAAATTAATCGTGCACCACCTTATGTGAACCTTAATCACGTTAATTTAGTTAATTGCCGTATTCCAAAATCCAATAATATTGCTATTCTCTAAACTTGGTTACAAGTTACAACGATAAACGACACAACGGAGTTCCAAAGGGGCGAACGTAGGAAAACATTTCGAGAGGAGGTTGAAAATATATAAACCATAAAATGTACTTAGATAGCATCGTCCGTGAAGTTGGCCCCCCACTTTGTCCTATCGACTTCAAACCTTCACCAATCTTTTGGAACTAATTTGGAACCAAGTTTTCAAAATTTGGACCTTCACTCTTTTCCCAGAATAAGAGTTTTTCGGTTTGGGGTAAGCTTAATCTATTATCCATTCGTCGTAAAAATACTGGAGATATATCAGTCTAAAAGTTAGATTCTAAATAAGTCACTCTAAAATAGTTAGAGACAAAATAAATTGTTTTCTTATCTCTCTTTTAGAACGTAATTCTTTCGTTGCGTCCGAATTGCATGCCGTGTACACCCAAGTTAATTTATCATGCACTTATGTGTACAACTTAAACTTTATTTTTGACTTTTCTAATTTTTACTAGTAATGCAAATTAATTGTTTTACCTAATTTAAAAACAGATTTCTAAAAATAACTTTTTAAGTATGTAATAAAGGGCGCCATACACGATGCAATTAATTGCGATACATGTGGCTATGATACAGAATTATGACACAAATCTCATAGTGAATGGACGTGTTTCAATGATTATGTTTCAGTATCACCGTGTCGCGAAATAAGCATCGGTATCCCGTCGTGGTCGGGATACTTTGTTACCGTTGCAACGATACTGTTCCATAGTAACATGTATCGCAACTTATCGCTTCATGTATGGGTCACTTTAGAAATACAATTTTGAAATTTCAACTTTACAATTACATATTAGATTTATTTTGTTTTAGATAACTCATTTTCCTTTATTAAAACATTAATACATTTTAAATCTCACGATTTTAATTTATTATTACTATTTCTTTTTAAATCTGTAGCCTAAATTAACCTATATTATGGGTAATTTGGAAAACTCGATTCTAATTAATTTCAAATAAGTTTCAAAATATTGGTGAAGATTTGAAGTCGATAGGACAAAGTGGGGGGGGGGGGGGGCAACTAACTACACGAACGTTGAATAGCATGGTTTATTACTTATTATTAGGACAGAGGACTTGGAGCATTTGCATATTTGTTTTACACAGTCACAAAAATAGCAGAGTACGAAACAAATACGTTTCATGTTTTCATAAAGCTAGTTTTGAAATTTTATTTTGCATATAAATGCATATTTTGATTACTTTTTGTTTTTAGGGCATATTTTACACTTTTTTACGCTATTTTATACTTTTTGAGATATATTTAACTTAAATCGATTTTTTCCAAAGTGACATTTTTATTTCAAACAATACAGTCAAAATGTTTCCATAAAAATGTATTTATTTTTAATTTTTGCCGTATAATATGGTTTTTGACTGTCTACAAGTACATATTTTTCCTAGAAGCGATAATGATCTAACGTCGTTTCTTTACAAAATTAAGTAAAATGTATTTTGTTTATTTAGCTATGGTATATATTATATTTAAATTATGCAATTGTTTTGATTTGTTTTAAACACTATTTATTTTATAAATTCTTTTAAATAAAAAGACTGAAAATTTTTTTAAGTGCATAAGTGCTTGCATATTTAGAGCTTTTTTAGAGCCACAAGTCCTCTGCCCTACTCATTATATATATATATATATATATATATTATATTATCTATAAACCTTTATGTACAGACCAAGGTGGATGTATACAGGTGTAAACACTTCTTATATTGTACCATTATGATGGTGGGCCGAAAAAAGTACACCACTTGTACAGTAGCGGCTCGTGAGTAAATATTCTTGGGAAACTTAAATTATATAACATAAATCCCATTTAACAACGAACAAGAAAAACCTTTTTATTGAAAAAATTAATTATATTAATACTTCAATTAATATTTAGTTAATATTTTTAACTTAATTCAATATTAAATTTGTTTATAAACTAATTAGATTTTGCAATCAAATATTGCAATACTTCTAAAAATGTAAAAAATAATAAATATCAGACGGATATACGTATAATAATTGTTCAATAATTAATAAACTATGAACAAAACGTCTAGTAAAATGAATTAAACACGGACTACAAGGCGCAGCGGCACGGCAATTACTGTACTGAACCCAGGTTCAATAGCATCAAGTACGCAGCTTTTTCTCCCCGGCACCCTCCGACCTACCAGTCATGCCATTTCATGTTACGATTGCAACTGACGGGCTTCAGTTTCACAAAACTGACGACCGTCATAATGAGCTGTAATGACCCGCAGAAATTACTAAAATAATGTATCTATCGAGATAACTATTAATAGGTTTTCGATTTTGTAACTTTCAATTTATAATAATATAAACAATGAAAACGGTATATTTTAAATAAAAATATTTCTATTCATTATTATTTTTAATTAATTATATTATTTACAAGTGGCCGGTTTATTTTTAAGGGGAGACGCAGTTTCAAAGTCTCCCCTGACGAGCTGCCCCTGCACTTGTAACTGCCACTGGGAGCGCTGACTACCCGATGAGGGCTCAAAACTACTACAGTTTCTATGGCACGTAATGCATTTTAGCATTTATTTTGCTTAATATTTAGTATATTTAGGATTTACAAAGGCTATGGACTTCATGCCATAATATAATTCATGATAATATATATATATAAATAATCGTTAATAATTTATCGGCTCGTGGAATTCCAAGTATCAATCATGTTCTAAAAAGTAATGAATGAAGTATTTACCCAACTCAAGAAACGTTCCATATTCTTTACAATAAAAAATCACTCAACATTTAATCCAAATTTAAGTAAACGTGAATCTATAAGATATGATTTAAACGTCAATTATAATAAAAAAAGGTATTAGTCAGAAATTTGTAGACTATTTAGGGCATACATATTTTAATTATCTAATAATTTTAAGAAGTATCTTAGAGTAAATAATAATATTAATATAAATAAATCTTTTTATACCTGAATTGTAAACTTAAGTAGCTAATTTATATTTTTGTAATTATTACAATATACCTAGTACATTGTATTTTTGTTATCTTTGTAATTTTTAAGTATTGTGTAATCTAAAAAAAATAACTTGCTACCTTCAACTCAAGATTTGCTTAAAGAAGGTAGTTAAAACAAATTGTTTTCAGTATACTTGTACTTTTATTTGTATTATTTAATTTTTATATATTTTTTTTTTAGTAAAAAAAAAAAAAATTATGAATTGTTCATTGAACATACATAATAATATAATAATTAATAGGTAATTATTAATTAGTTTAAAAAATATCTACCTCGGGTGGATGAAATACTGAAGGCAGTTTTATTCCCTGCTCTTTATGAATTTGATTCTGTTTGGGTAACCCAGAGTTACACCCTGATACAAAACACTTTAGAGGCATAATTGATATACTAAAAAAAAATTTAATTTCAAACAACAATTGTACAGAAATTAAAAGCAATATGTTTTTAAGTACTTAAATGAATAACTTCAGAAAGAGTACACTTGTATAATAAGATGTGAATACTGTTATTATACACATCAATTTAATAGATATTTCTATTGAATAAAATATTTTAAATATATATAGTAATACTTAGTATTTAAAATATATATTTTAGTAATACCTAGTATTTTCAATATTATGCCATACATAGAATTATTCTATTTATTTTTAGTTATTATAAGTACAATATATTTTTACAAAAATAAACATATCATGACAAAGAGACTAAGGATAGGTAGCAAATCAAGGAGATAATAAATTAGCCATTTCTTTAATTTATATTTAATATGAAAATGGTTACAATAAATAGTCATTTTTAATTATAACACAAGTAGGTAGCATGTCTATATCTGCTCCACAAAACACTATTTCCCTCGAAAAATGCGGGTAACTAACAATAATTGTATTATTGAAGATGGATTTTTGTTAATTAAAATCCATCTAAGTTACTCATTATTTAAATTTAATTCATAAATCATATTTGTATGGCTTTGCAAGCATCGTGCATCATATTTTTGTATAGGAATATAACATTTTGAGCCTTCATCGGGTAGGCAGCGCTCCCGGTGGAAATCACAAGTGGTGTACATTTTTCAATAAATGTATTATCGAAGTATGTACACCTCTATATATCCACCTTGGTACAGACACAGACTATAAAAAAATATTTTCACATAGTCTGTGGTACAGACAATTCATCATGTGATAAATGCACTTGTTATCATTGATGAAAAATATGTAATCAATTATTGCATTATCAACAAGCAACAAGTGTCAAATACATTTGTGTAGCACATAGACCTGATAATAGATTATCTTTTATCAGATCTATGGTGTAGCAAATCATCATAGTAGTAGGTACTGATTATTGATTTTTATTAGGTGATGTTGACAATCCATCTTCACCCTTTAATAACAAAAGTCTTATATAATATTTTTTTTTTTACATTTTAGTGTTACAAGAGCTACAGCTTTATTGCTCTTTTAGTATAAAAAAAATCTGTAATAAATCATTACAGTTATTGGGTTAAAACCAGTTGATAAAAATTTTATAGAATATGACAGAAGCAACTACAGAAGTACGGAAAATGGACCCAGCATTAAGATTTGACTTAATCAATCTATTAAATATTAATGAAGGTTGGAAAACATTAATGACTAAAGTTACTGTTGATTGTAACCCTAATAACAATTTGAAGTATACTTATGATCATGTAAAGTAAGATTTGTTATTATATATAACAAGTTAAAATATGCTCAATAATCTACAGGTTTCTAATTGTATACATTACTTTAGGTTAATAGAAAATGCTAGTAAAATACAACAACGCTTTTGTAGTGAGATATTTTTAGAGGAATGGGGAACTAGTGGTAAAATTAGGCCTAACCTTCAAACACTTATGAATTTATTATATGAAGTTAATTTGATACGTGCTGCTGAAGCTATAGCTTCTAAAATTTCGAAAGGTAATACAACATTTTACATAATTTTTTATCAATTGGACTATGTTTATACACATTTGATTTCAGACTACATGGCAAATAGAATGACATCATTTAAAGATATTTCTGAAAATGACGAAAATACTGATGATTACAGTAATAGTGAAAATTTCAGACCTACCATACTAAACACCAGCTTAACTTTAAAAAATATTGAAAGGTATAATCATAAATTGAAATATACAAATGTTGTTTATTACATAGATTCACATATATATCATAAAAAAAAAAATAATTGCAATATTATTTATTTTTGTAGGTTTGCTGAAATTAGGATACCTTATGAAAAATTATATCATGCCACAAATGGATTTTCTGATTCATGTTTAATTGGATCTGGTGGATATAGCAAAGTATTTAAAGCTGAATTAAATAATCAAACAGTGGCAATTAAACGCATGGAAAAAGTTTATGAAGAAAGAGATATTAAACAATATTTAAATGAAATTGATAATATTTTAAAATTTAAACATGTTAACTTATTACCACTATTGGCAATATCAGAGGATAAACACCCATGTATTGTATACGAGTTTATGGAATATGGTTCTTTACTTGATTGCATTGCATGCAAAGTATGATTTTGGATTCATGGTTTATACATTTTGTAACTTATTCATAATTACATTTTATAGGAAAGATCATTACTATTAAATTGGAAACTTAGAATAAAACTAGGAACAGAAGTAGCCAATGGCCTAGTTTACTTACATACTGCCTTTGAAACACCTATCATACATCGAGATATTAAAACTGCTAATATTTTACTAGACAGTTCATTTGTTGCAAAAGTAAATATGTATTTTCTGTTAGTTAATCATTTTTTTGTAACATTAAATAAATAACTTATAAAATTTATTATTAGTTTTTCACTATTAAAATTAAAGCAGTATTTTTTCTTTTTACTTTCAACTATAAAATCATAATTTGTTAATAATATGTTCAATAAAATTATTTAAATCACTTATAATTGAAAATTAGTGTTTATTTTTATCGCGTTCCTCGTCATATTTATAAAGAACACCTAACAAAATTTGTACAAACAAAAGGGCACCGCCGGCGAAAAAAGTTGGGAACCGCTGCAATAGACAAACAGTTGCTGAAATCAAATAAAATGTAGTCAGCCTTAAAATGAGTCCTCTAAAGTACATTTGTTTGTTGCTTGTCGATAAAAAAGTGATTGCAGCAGTTTAAAATGGTGAAAAAAAAATGTTATCCTATGTTATTGTATACCAGTTTATATGCTTTCAACTCTCCTAAGACTACGAACCAGATTGTCGCGAACAGTTAAAAAAAAAAAAAAATAACAGATTTCTTTAATAACATTTAATATTAATAAATGTCACAGCATAATAAAAAAATAAAATTTTTCACATGTTAAATTTGAATTTTTTTTCTTCCTTGATTATTTGAATACTGTAAATTGAAAATATACAAATCTATTTGCAGCTCAATCACCTAAATTTCAAATTATTGAGTGACTTCTATATTTATTTTAAAATAATCTCTTGTAATTTGACATAATTAAAATAATTTACTATTAAAACTTATCAACTGTTTATAGATTGGAGACTTTGGATTAACTCGTATTGGAGATAATACAATGACATCTGAAGGAAAAGGAACGTGTGCCTATATGTCACATGAAGCATTTAGGGGTGATGTTTCTGTAAAATTAGATGTTTTTAGCTTTGGAGTTGTACTATTGGAATTATTAACAGGGTTACCTCCTTTAGACGAATGTCGACAGCATCGTGACTTGGTATGTAATTTGAATTTTAAATTAAAAATAATAAAGTATAATAATTAAGTATACCTAGTAAAAACATTGATTATAAATATGAGTATATATAACCAATGATAGATATTTGTTATATTAACAAGAATTAATTTATATAGAAACAAGGTAATTCAAGTTGGCATTAACGGTTTCTATTATACATATTGTTACACTTGATTTTAAATGACTTTTTTTTTTAGTTAACGCATATAATTGAATCGGAGTTTCCCATTGAAGACCTACCAGATAAACGTGCTGGAGATTGGAACAAAATAACAGTTGAGAAAATATATGACTTGGCAATGCTTTGTACACTTGTTTCAAAAACCAAAAGACCTCTAATGTATGGTGAAAGAGGTGTTTATGTAACCCTTAAAAATATTCAATCAGAAATTGATGAATATGAATCATAACAGTTATTGGTATAAATATTTTACGATTATAAAATAAAAATATTATATATTTAAATAATTGTATAATAATATTTATAATATGATAATAAAATTTATAATAATTTAAAATAATATAATTATTCTTATTATATTAACTTTTTTGTTAAAATTAATAATTACAATTTTTTTTTTTTTTTTTTTACTACAACTCAGTCTTGAGTTTTAAATATAATTTTGTATGTATAAATGTAAATTAATTATTATTTTGAGCTGTATAAAAATAATTATGTAATCTATAAAAATAAAACTTTTTGTATTTTCCTTGGGTTTATTATTAAACATAAAACCTAAAGGTCCATGTGGTAATATAAGCATACAAATATTTTAGTTTAGTAAAATATGATGCCTAATATACTTTCAAATAGTTTTCTGATGTATTTACTTATATTTAATTTCAAAACAATTTCTCAATTGTTGTAAAAATTCATAGAACAAGAAATATTAGCTTAATATTTGGCTTTTAATAATTTCATTAGTTTTTCCAGTTTCATAGCTTTCATCAAATTACCAGTAATTTTAAGTTTGCCAGTCATGTAAGCATCACCAGCTTTAAGTTTTCCTAAAAATAAATATATTTTATTAAATTATCAGTTAAAAAAAGAAGATAAAAATTAAACTGACCATTAAATAATTCTTCAATTTTATCTGCTTCCATTGTTAATGTTGCATCAGGTGCTGAAGTTGGTTTTCCTTTTCCTGCTGACCCATTTCCAGTTAAATCAACATAGTAAGTTCTATCTGCATCTCCTAAAATAAGAAAAAAGATTTTTTATAAATTTCAACTAATAATTTGATAGATTTATAAATACTTATAATATTATTTACACAGTAAGCTAAGGATTATTATTTAAAATGTTTAAACCTATTAATTAATTAATAATACTTCAAAGGTACAACTATATGAATGAATTATGGTATTTATTTAACAACCAAAACCTATTGATTTAAAAACAAATATATCCTCATATTCTAAAAATTGTTTATTTTTCTATTAAAAGAGGTAATTTATGACATTTGGTTTATCATACAATACAACAAAATTATAACACAAATATATAACAATTATAATTACCTTTTACAACAAACAAAAAACATGCATTTGTTCCTTTAGCTACTTCTGGAGTCAAATGGGCATTGATTTTAGTAAATATTTTCTCAATAGCATCTTCTCCATTAGATTTTTCAGCTACTTTATTTCCTCTTTTAAACCCATCATGAGGAACATCATCCAAAAAAAAATCCATCATTAATTCACCTTTATAAGCTGCAGAAAAATATTTGTTAGTCATGTATTGGTTTATAAATTTATTAAAAATTTAGACATAAAAACATAAATTATAACTATTGAATTAGAAAAAAAAAATATAAACTATTTAACTGAAATATACCAGAATAGTGAACAGCATAACAAACTAATTATTTAGTATTTAATTTAGTTAACCTATTTATAGAATATCAATTATTAATCAACTAATAATTATTTGACTAATTTAATGAATTATTTAATAAAATAGTAAATATAAATTTTTAACTTATTTATTTGGTACAATAAACTAAATATAAATATATATAATGACTAAAAATTTAAAATTAAATGATTGTGTGATGAAAAATGAATAATATTGAACAATTCAGCAGTAGAAAATAATTGTTTTTCCCTATCATTATACTAGACTTGAATGTTCAAATTGAAAAAGTTTAGATGTTAATTATAACATTTTTTTAAAAATTTATATCAATTTTTAATAAAATATTTATTTATATTTGAAACTATTTCAAGTAACATTTTATTAGTAAATAATTTTTCTTTATTATTTATTAATTTAGAAAATAGTTCCACTTAATTTCTGACAATACTAACTTGGATCACTGGCATATTGACTGAAGTCAGTGATACCTTCTTGCTGCAGTATTTCATCATCTATTAAAAATTGACCAGTACAATTTTCAACTGACCGACTTAATACGGCATAAGCTGCATCTGCCATAATTTCTGGATTACGAGATAATTTCTTAGCATCAGAAGAACCCGATAACATTTCAACAGCTGCTGTATATATAGCTATAATGAAAAAAAATAACTTATTTACAAAAAATATAGTTTATAAATGTACTTTATTCCTATGAATTTATGAATAAATTGAAAAATAAAATCTTGAGGAAGTTGTTGTGTAATAGTATTTTTTTTTTTTACGTTGAAAAGAAAAAGTACAAAAATTAATTTATAATCACAAGTACATTGTAAACAATAAATAAATGTCTGAATTTTAAAAAACATAATTGACTTTAAAAATAATTTAGAAGTTTATTTTTTGATATTAGTTTTTTAAATTTTTAATGTATGGTATAAGATATAATTTTAATGAAAATACATTTTTAATTAAAGCTTAACTTAATTCTCCATTATTAAAATAATGTATGAAAAAAATAATTATGTAATTAAAATGAATAAAAAAAAAAAATCAGAATATAATTAACTAAATATTCTAATTAATTACTGTTTTTTGATTAAAATATTCCTACACTGTATAATAATTTATTTTGTAAGTAGTAATAAAAAATGTATTTTCTATATACTTTTAAATAAAATGTTACTTGTTTATTACCAGTTCTTGGCCATAAAGCATTCACAGCAATGTTGTCTGCTTTTAGCTCAGCAGACATTCCTAATACACACATTGACATTCCATATTTGGCCATCGTATAAGCAACATGATCTCTAAACCAATTAGGATTCATGTTTAATGGAGGACTAATATTTAAAATATGTGCATGTTTACTTTTTTTTAAATAAGGTATACACATCTTTGATCTAAAATAATAAATTATCATCAAAATAAGTTTTTTAAAACCAATTATTATAATTTTAAAATTATTACACTAAAAATGTTCCTCTAGTATTAATATTATGCATCAAATCATATCGTTTCATTTCAGTATCTAAAGTTGGAGTTAATGAAATTGCACTCGCATTGTTTATAACTATATCAATACCACCAAATGTACTAATTGATTTACTAACTGCATCAGCAACTTGACTTTCTTCTCTTACATCCACTACACATGGTAAACATTTTCCACCAGCATCTTCAACTAAAACATAATATTTATGAAAAACATTTAAATATATTGTTACATCATTGAACCAATGTAAAAAATGTCATAAAATATAATTTGTTAATTATTCAGGAAAATTTAAGAAAAAAAATCAATTTCATTATATATTTTTAAATTATTAATATGAAAAATAAAAGAAGTATAAATATTTAATAAAATTTATCATATACAAATGTTTTTATTTTATTATAATAATAGTTTATGCCCATATAGGGCAATTGAGTTTACAGCATATTTTACAAAAATTATAAGAAATATACGTAATAATGATAATAATAATATTTAATAAAATTATTCAATAATAATGATAAATTACTTATTTCCATATTATGTATACTCTTAAAACATGTATAATTTATTTATTTTAAAATTTCCTATTAAATGTATACTTATTACAATAGCTGATTTAAAATTTGATAGATATAAATAAACAGGAAACAAAGAAAAAAACAATTTTCAAATTTCAAACTATGAATCATAGGTTGCCAAACGTTATTGTTAACTCGTGGTCACTCGCATGACGTGCAAAATCATAGTTACTTGCATGCGGGATTATGATCCATATTTAGTAAACTCATACAAAAAAAATATGTAAAATTAATAAATTACTATTTTATTCAATTTTAATAATTAGGTATTTATTATTACTTATTTTTCACACATTTTAAAAGTAAAATTAAATTTTTATTTTTATTTTTATTTTACTACCAATTTTACAAAAAAATAAAAAATAAAAAAATAAAAAATTCTGCATAATATAAATATAATATTGTTTTATTATTCTGAAGCACTGTCTTCTGGAACATCATTCTCGGTGCACTCGGTGCTCACATTACGATTGGCAGTATCTTATAGAATGTTCATCACAGATAAAAATTTTACACGGTTTTGAGGAGGGGGATACTTATTCCAAATAGTTGTTTTATCTTTGCCTAAATAATGTGGTGTAGTTTCAGGAGAAGTAATATATGGCTGATTTGAACTTACAGATGAATATTCTCCCTGGTCACGTTCTGAATCTGTAGAAACAACTAAATTATCAACATCCTCGCCTGAGTCTATTTCACGTTCACTATTAGATTCTTTTTCTAACAAGTCAGCAATTTGATATGCACTTATTCTAGCCATTTTTTGTATTAAATTAAATTAAAACATTAACACATAAATCTAGTAAAAAAAAGAAGGAATAGTAATAATTGAGGTACTGTAGTTTAGATAATACATAAGTATGTTATTACACGCATGCAGAAATATAGACAAAACAACACTTATCACATATGTCACCAGCCAAAAGTATGAAATAAACCAATTATTTTTACTTCTTCATATAACCATAAAAGGTATGCATTCTACCTACAGAGATAAACATAACAACTTTTCTATAAATAACGCAAATATCTTATCTGCGGAACACTGTTCCGCGTGTGAAAGACCACAGGTTAAGTCAATAACAATTTTTTGTACAACGGCGTGTAGAAGTGGTAAAAAACATAAAAAACTTGCATGCAAAATACGTCAAACCAAAAAATAAAATAAAATATGCACAATTATGTACAAAAAAAAAAAAATAAATAACCAATTAACTATACTCCGTAGTAGGTGATACTTGCAAAGACCAAGTACATACCGAATAGGACATAAACTACAAGACTCAAGGTAAACGCATGTGAGCAACTAGTAAAATGAAAATATAGCAAAAGATGAGTAATTCCAAAAAAGATGTTTAAAATAATAGATGACTACATCAATCTATACTGAAATGTAATTTTTGTAAATGTAGACACTTCTGACAGTGAAGTCAAAACATAAAATAATTTATTTCTATTAATTTAATTTTTGAATCTTAATGATTTTTAATTAAAAAAGTTATTGAATTTTACAGATTTATCAATTATTTTAATATAAATCAAAAACATTTATAATTTAATAATTGTGCATAATGTTAAGTAATCTTACTTCTGTAAATAATTGCAAATTAGATAAAAAAGTATTACTTAAGTTTACGAAGTATTTATAATTGAATATACATTGAATGACTTAAGAAAGAAAATAACTATTCAAATAAACAAAATGTATACATTATATGTATAAATGTAAACCTACAATTGCAATTAATCTTTTTCCTATGCAACATTATTAACAAAAAATTTAATGACTTTAATGATGTAATTTAATCAAAAAATATTTTGAAGTTTGATAAAAAAAAAACATAAAACATAATATTAAATTTTTGTTATTTATTACTTTCTTTGGCGGCTGAATATATAGTTCCAGGTAATTTTGGATGAGGTTCAGCCGTTTTAGCAGCAATAACAATGTTGGCACCATCTCTGGCTGCTTTTAAGGCAATTGCTTTACCAATACCACGGCTTCCTCCAGTGATGAACAAAGTCAATCCAGATAATTTTCTAAAAAATTGAAAATTCAATTTTAATATTTCATATAAAATAAATTAAATACATTATATTCTACTACACACATACCCAGTATTAAGCATGTTTAACAATTGTATTGATTAACTGTTTTAAAATCAAGTACCTATGTTAACTATATGTTAACCCAATGAGAAATCAAAATATATTATTTGGATTTATCTGAAATAACAAAACAAAATATAAAAGTTATTTTGTTAACAGAAAGGTAACACAATAAAAACTTACATATGATCGATAACAAATGACCCTGACCTATAAATAAATATGTCCTCGTATAAAGACAAATTTCCACTTGTAAAAAATAATAAAACAACCAATACATAGATATCAAGTAGTTATGTAAATTAATTCATTTGCAATAAAAATAAAAATATATTACGATTTAAGAACAATATAACTGAAAAAATATAACAAGTTAGAATAGTATAATAAAGTAAAGTTCAGTCAGGTGTATGTTTCTTGATATTATGTTACTTAATCTATGACGTCTACAAAAAAGATAATTAATAATTTATTCATATCATAGAACAACTGTTGATCTGTGCAATGATTAATGATAAAAGAAAGATTTAGATAAAGATATATCTTTAATCGTGTTCTTTAATCACACGACTATTCTTATCACTACTGCTACCGCTTAGTATTGCTTGTGCTATCATTGTGTTAGGATTCGTATCAAACAATTTAATAATTAAATTATTATTATTATTAATTATTTACCTTATTCTGAGATTTTCTCAATGTTTTATTATTTATAAAAACTAAAACCTTTCTACAGTTGAAATTAATTGTATCAATAATAAAACGTTAATGTAAACCGTTTAAAATGGAGAAGCCAGTATTAGAAGAAATTTCAAAATTGTAAGTATTTATTTATTACACCTTTTCATGTATGAACAGTTGATAAACTGTTGAGTTTTCAGATTTAAGAAAAACTTCTATATAATATGATAGAATATTGTATTACAAATTTAAATTAGTTCCCTAATAACATTTATTTTAAGGGTTACATAATAATTTTTAGGTGAACATTTTTGTGTATGTAATTATACTAAGCTATGTATGTACATTTTGATACATTTTTGTTTATTTATTTAGTTAACATATCAACATATTATTTACTTAGTTTAAAAGATAGTTTTTAAAAATAATTATTATTTTTTTTTTTTTTTTTAGACAATCAGAACAAAATGTTGTCGGTGTTTTGGTATCAGATAACAGAGGTTTATGTATTTTTTGTGAGTTAACAATTTAATTACTATTGATTTATTATTAATTGTTGTTTTTGGTTATTACTGTTAACTCATTAAGCTTCAGGAGAAGTTAAATCAGATATAAGTGGCCACATAACATTCATTGCTAATAATATATCTAAGTTGGATAAACATGAACCATATCCAACCATTGTATTGAAATCTGACAACAAGTATGCATTATATTTAAGTATACATGAATATAATTCAAAATAATCTCCTGAAACCCTAATAAAAATGTTTTATATTTTTAAATTATAGGTATTTATTTTAATTATAAATGTATATTATAATAATTGTCTATTGGTTTTCAGATCATGTTTGATAAAAGGATGTGAAAATTCTAGTGTTTCTATTTTGTATCAGAATAAATAGTAATGAATGTTTGTATTTTTGTTCTGTTGGCAAAATGTAATATATACATATATGTGTAATTTATGGTTATATAACTTAAATTCAATATTATTTTTCCTTTATGCTTACATTTTAAAATAAAAATATCTAATTACTTCAAATTTGAGTCCTTTATTATTATTATTATTATTATTATTATTATTATTATTATTACTTTGATTATTATTTATTATTGTACTTGTTATCAATATTGTACTTGTCTTGAGTGCAAACTTTGAGGTTACATTTTGTTCCTTAGTTCTAATAAGTAAATATTTTAAAATGTTTTAGTATAAAGATTAAATTAAAAATTTATAATAAATAAGTTATTAATGATGTGGACTTTTTTTAAAAAATGAACTTAAAACTTCTTGTAATATGTATATTGAATTTTTATTGTACGGAATATTTATATTAGTTGTCCTATTCATTGTATTATCTTTATTAATTGTTTGCTTAAGATGGCACTACGCTATCAAAAAAAGAAAATGTCCAACTCAATTTAGCATTGCATTTTTCCATCCGTATTGCAATGCTGGTGGTGGCGGCGAACGTGTGCTATGGTGTGCTGTTTCAGCTATTAGTACTGCTTATCCAAAAGTAAAAATTATTATTTATACTGGTGACTTAGATGTATCACCTGATGAAATTATCAAACGAGCAAAACAAAGATTCAACTTAAATGTACCTAAAAATTTAGAATTTGTATATCTACACAGAAGAAAATGGGTAGAAGCTGAAAACTATCCTTATTTCACTCTTTTGGGCCAAAGTCTTGGGTCTATTGTGTTAGGTATGGAAGCGTTACGTTTGTTTCAGCCAGACATTTTTGTTGATACTATGGGTTATGCATTTACACTACCATTATTTAGTCTTATTACTGGTTGTAAAGTGAGCTGTTACGTTCATTATCCAACTATAAGTTCTGATATGATAAATAAAGTTATTCAACAAAGAGGAAAACGTATTACAATATCATCCATTAAACTTATATATTATCAGCTATTTGCAAAACTTTATGGTTTAGTTGGCTGGTTTGCTGATTCTATTATGGTCAATAGTTCATGGACTGAAGAGCATATCAACGCTCTCTGGAAACGTCCTTTAAGTACTTATAAAGTATATCCGCCTTGTGATACATCTGATTTACAACTTTTACCTTTGGAAAGGCATAAAAACAAAAAAATTAAAATTATAAGCTTAGCACAATTCAGACCAGAAAAGGATCATCCATTACAATTAAAAGCCATGTATCATCTTAGACAAATTGTAAATGAACAATTGTGGGAAAATATTGAACTTGTATTTGTTGGATCAACGAGAAATAAAGAAGATGAAATGAGAGTTGTTGACATGATGGATTTATGTAAACATTTGTCATTAGAAAATAATGTTAAATTTAAAGTAAATATAAGCTATGATGACCTCAAAAATGAACTTTCTGAAGGTAAGTTAATTTCAAAAACAAAAAACAAAGATTTCAAATTAAGGTCTTGTTTCTATTTCTAGGATTGATTGGATTACATGCTATGTGGAATGAACATTTTGGGATAGGAATTGTAGAATGTATGGCTGCAGGATTAATTATGATTGCACATCATTCTGGTGGCCCTTTAATGGACATAATTATAGAAGATGGTGCAGGACAAAATGGATTTTTAGCCACAAATGAAGTAGAATATGCACATGCTATTCATAAAGCACTTTTATTGACAAATACTCAAAAATTATCATTACAAAAAGCTGCTAGAGGATCAGTAAATCGATTTTCTAATCAACAATTTTATGACAATTTTTTGAGAGCTATTCAACCGTTGTTTAGTGTTAAAAAAATTAAGTAGTTAATTTATTTTAAATAAAATATTTCAAATATACTTTATATCATGATTCTATATTCCTTTAAATATTTTCAGAAATTGATTTAAAATTATTATGTACATATGTCTTGATCAAAGATAAAACTTAGATATTTACATTAGTGATGTTAATTAAATTATTAAAATCACTTTTTGCATTAAATCATATCACTAAATGTGTTTCATTAAGTTTTTGACTAATTTTGATTATACATTTCCATTCTTTATTGGATTAAAACATCAATAACATACATTACCAAATGGAATAATATAAATTACAAAAAAAAAAATTCATATACATTATAATATATATTGTTAATTGTTATCATTACATTTTTATTAAAATACATTTTAAATTATTTGTTAGTGTGTAAAGAATTATTATTTTCAAAATTTTAATTTTACAATAATTATACTTTAAATACCCTTGAACTCTTGCCATTACACAACTTACAGTTTCTCTAAAATATATATTTATCAGTTTTTAAGTTAAGTAAATCCTGCTTAAATTACTATAATCTATATCTAAGTATTTATGTGTGTGATTTATGTAAGATATAACAGTGTTTTAAACTGTAACTGTGTCAACAGTAGTCAGTGTAATTTAATTGTCAGTAGAGCAGTTTATGTTTTGTTTTTAGTAAAAACCTTTTTTGAACCATTGAAAAATTAATGTACATATAAACCAGGATGATTAAAAATTGTTGTCAAAAATGTATTTTTTTAAGCTTATGGGAGAGAGTCTAATTCTTCTTGTAATGTATTTTAGGGACCACTCTATAATACTGTGACTTGGAATAGATGCATAAATATTGAGATGTGCCAAATATTATACTTTCTGTGATTAAAAATAAGAAATATTGCTTTAGATATAAATTTAATTAATTTAAAAACTAATATTTGTGTCTACTATGAACATAAAGCCCCTTAATTAATAAATTAACAAATATAGAGAATACTTTATGTAAAAATATCCAGATAATATTTTATTTTTATTCAAATAACTATCTTCTATACACAGGTTTTAATATGGCAAAAAAAAGCAATAGGAACTCTAATCCATAAATCATTATCAGTGTTCTATATAGTCCTATATAATTCTTAGGTAATTAACTATGACTAATTTATATATATTATTAGATGTTATTAGTGAACCATTTCCTTCAATTACATTTAAAAACCAATTCTTCGACTATTTTATTATGTATGATTATTTTAACAAACAGTTGTAAAAAGTCAGTAAACTTTTCAGATAAATTTGTAAGGGGATGCTTTATAAGTGCTAGAGAGGTAGGGAGACTGAGTTCCCTTGCGACCCTCTCCACTCTAAGTCCTGTCTACACAATAAAAATAATCAATTATGTTTGTACCAAAGAATAAAAAATTTATTGCGTTGAGATAATGAATAATATTTTAATTGACAGTCAATTTAATACTACAATTAGATTATAATATTCAACGGGATTAGCAGTGATGGATTAGGGATTTTTGTGCCCTTCACACTTCTGAACATGTACCTATAGTGCCAAGTAAATAATGGCCGAAAATGATTAATAAAGTCCTTCAAGATCTTATCTAAAAAAAAGTCTCCCTTTATAAATTTTGTATGTTTTAGTGTTGCCTTTATCCTTTTCTACTATTCATAGCCTTGCAATTTTTTTTTTTTTTTTTTTAATCCATAAGTATTTACAGTAAACAAAGAAAATTTCTCATTATAAATTATTAAAAATTATGATTTTGTGAAAAGTTAAAATTAAATCCAACAATCCAACAAAAATGTCAAAATATTAAACATTATTAAAAAAAAGAACCTAGCCTTGCTCTGCTGTACAGTTGGGGGTGGAGTGCACCTAGTTTATTGGATAGGTCATTATTACAATGGATTTGTTAAATTTGAATGCAATGATAGAAATCATTGTATACGAATAACGATTCTGAACGGAGTTAATATGTTTGTCTAGGATATAATACATTGTTCTTTATAAATATTGTAAAAAGTATATTTTTTTTTGAGACGATAAATATATTTTTCAATTAGGATGGGTTGGCAGTTGCATACAGCGATATAGTTTGTCAGTCTAGAACATTCTACATTATATTATATTTTACATGTAATTTTATGTCAATATTCGCTGTTCAAACGCTTATAAAAAAAAATTGTGCCTATGGATTTTAATAATTTTTGAATGACTGTAAGAACTACTTCTGTGGAATCTTCTATTAAATTTTCAAATATTTTGTAGGAGCCAAATTTTTTTTATCACCGATTATAAAAATAAAATGTAAAAAAATTGAGTATTTTAAATGCCTATAAGTGGCTTATAAATCAATATAATATTTTGAATTATAAAAAATATTTAAAATCGTTTGAGAATAAATCCCTATTCTATGCAATGCAATTTCGTAAATATTTAAATTTCAAACAGTCATAACATTTTTTCCTCTAATTCCGGTAGAAATTTTTTTTAAGATTTTTGAAGAGTAGCTTAAAGATAACCTAGTGTTAAAATTTTGAACCTTAAGTATGAACAGAAAAAATTTTATGAATTTTTATCTACAAAATAACTTGCAAACTATCGTGATTTTTACATATTTCGTATAAATTGGAACTTTGAGCACTTATAAAAAAAAATTGTGACTTACGATTTTACATTTTTTTTTATCAATTAAAGAACAACTTATAAGAAACCTTGTATTAAATTTTCAAGATTTTCTGGGCAGCCAAAAAAATTTTATCGTTATTTAAAAAAAAAAAATACTCTAAAAAATTGAAAATTTCAACTGTCTATAAATAGCTCAATAAAAGTCAAAATACTTTGAAAATTTAGTGGTGTATAGAGAACGCTAATCTTAACATTTGGTGAAAATTTCAAGTATTTACATCGATTAGTTTTTGAGTTATAGCAAAATAAAAAATTTGATTATGTCGAAAACTGGTTTTGCGTAAAAACTCCCGTTTTTCCCAAATTTTTTTATGGTTTTTCCCGTCGCATTTAAAAAATATTGGAAATTTTGACCCCCCAAAGTACCAAATAGATTCACTTTTCTTTCGGAAAAGTTGCTACATAAGGCAATCGAAGCATTTTTACTGCCCCAAATCGTGTCGACAGACACAAAAAAAAAAAAAACACACATCATTGTAAAATCAATACATTCTTCACTCCGTTCAGAATCTAAAACAACAATTAATACAACGACAATTATATAAATTTGATGTTTTTAAATTTAAAGTGCTTACGTTATAGGTGGAGATTTGATTGAATTTTAGGGGGGACTTAAATGTCAATTGTTGCAAAATAATTACCTATTTTAATATTTTATACTACGAAATTTAATAATTTTGGTATTTTTAGGGGGGGCTAACCCCTCCCCCCAATCATCGTCTATGCCTTATGTTTTGATTTTTCAGAAGATAAGTCATCTATTATTTTATCAATCCATATCTAACAAGTAATTTAATTTTCGACAATAATTATGACTTATAAATGCATTCAGTCTAGAGACATAATAGATTGTAAGAATTTTTTTACTCTCTTCAAACATGAAAAATATAATTTTGTTGAACATTTGGTAACAGCCGTTAATGTAATAATGCACAACATAATTTTTATATTTACGTACATTTCTGAGAGGTATTTCTTATTAAAAAATGATTGGAAGTCTGGTTGATTATGTTTTTCATGAATATGATTAACGATAGTTAGTTATGACAGGTAGTTGGTACCCGAACGCAGGGGCGGATTGGCCTATCGGAAAATCGGGAAACTTCCTGATGGGCCGGTTCTTATAAGGACCACTTTATTTACTATATAATTACAAAATTAAATTATATTTTTGTATAATAAGAATAATTAAATATGAAGGTATTATTTTGGTATATTCGTACTATTAGTGGCCAAAAGTGTGTACGATAAACAACAAATTCCTTTATTTTATTCTTTAAATATAAAATAAAAATTGTATACATGCATGGGCGCACGGCTATAAATAATACCTGATGATTGCATCATTTTTGTATGTATTTTGATAATTTTGTAGAATTGAATAAAAAATAATTATTGGATTTATGTTTAAAATTATTTATAGAATTTTTTTCTAAGTTTTTATCTGTTTTCAAGGCTGGTTTTAAGGCGCGTCCACATAGTATGCAAACACGAAACAATGAAAAAATTACGAAAAAAACGGGAAATTTTACGCAAAAACACGTTTTTACAAATCACATTTTTTTAAAATGCTCCAACTCAAAAACCAAAAATCGCAACAACTTGAAATTTTCAACAAATCTTTATATTGATGTTTTCTATACATGGTTAAGTTTTCAAAGTATTTTGACTTATTTATAGACAACTTAAATTTTCAATTTTTGTAAAATTTTTGTTTTTAAACATCTATAAAATTTAATTGGTCGACCGAAAACTCTTGAAAATTTAATACAAGGTTTATAATAAGTTAAAATTATCGCAACTAAAAAATATCGGTGATCGGTTTACTCAAATTTTTTTTATAAGCCCTTAATGCTCAAATTTGTATAAAATGTGTAAAAATCACGATAATTTACAAGTTATTTTGTAGATAAAAATTCATAAAATTTTTCTGTTCATACTTAAGGTTCAACATTTTAACACTAGGTTATCTATAAGCTACTCTTCAAAAATCTTTAAAAAAATTTCTATCGAACTTAGAGAAAAAAATTTTATGACTGTTTGAAATTTAAATATTTACGAAACTGCATATAATAGCAATTTATTCTCAAACGATTTTAAATATTTGTTATAATTCAAAAAGTATAAGTCGCAGATTTTTGAAATTTTTACCAGCTGTTAAGATTGGCATTTCTTTTATGTCATATTTTTTACAAAATATTATATTTATTTTTAAGCCACTTATAGGCATTTAAAATATTTGATATTTTTTACATTTTTTTTTTTTATAATATATAATATATTATATATATTTATAAGATTTAATAACTAAAATAATATATATATATTTTAGTAACAATGTGTCACTCTCCTGTTAGATTGTCGATGGACACTCTACCTATAAATAGTCTAATTCAGTTGTTCATAACGTATAATCTATTAGGGGGCAATGAAGAGGTACAAGAGGTTCTGAGAGGTGTTGAACTTGTTTTGTGTGATAGGGGGCGCTGCGCAAATCTTGAGTGATAGGGTAGTGTTGAGCATAATCATAGATAATACATTTATCTATGATCATAATAAATATTATTTGTACAAAAAAAATAAAAACTGAAATACAGGTATTATGCTGAGCTTCACGCTATAACTTATCTGTAATTGTTTTCAAACAATATAGGTTCATCCATTTATCTATAAACGAAATACGAGTTATTATAATATAAATACCTATTAGCTAGGTCAACATACGTTTGATTATTTATAATTAATTTCAAACATATTATATATAAAACTTTTTTTTCAAGCAAACCATTCTATTTTTTTTTAGAGGGCGTTAAAAAATATTTTACCTCTGAAGAGTTCAGCAACTTAAAAAAGATTGATAGTTACTCGTCTAGGCTAAAGAACATTTAATTCAAGAGTATTTTTAATAACATATCAGTATATTATTTGCATTTATTTACCAGAAAAAAAAATAACTATAATAAACCTTGCACCTTAATCTATTAGGCAAGTATTTAAAATATTAAAAATGTATTATAATTAAAACCGTTTACAGGAATTACAAAATCTTTTTACTTGTAAGGTTTATTTTGTGAAGATAAAACGATTAAAGAAATAATTAAAATAAAAATGTGTAGAAAATTAATTTATCTGTATAGGTACTCAACTATAGATTCACCGTTTACTGTAACAGTACTTTTGGAAAATATTAAATATTTAATTACAGATATATAATAGTAATATAAATCTAAGTTTGAATCTAAAATTAGTCACTCATTTTTTTATTCATTTTTTGAGCTTGTTTTCTTGCCACTTCTTTTCCTTGATTAAAACCACTGTGTGGATTTTCTCCCAAAAAGAAATCCATCATAAGCTGACCATTTTTAGCTGAAATAATTATATTTAAAAAGTAGATGAACATCATATTAAACATTTTTATCAAGGTTAAAATTGAATAATTATTGAGTCCCACTAAATTATGAGAAATTTTTACTAGAAATTTTTTTTAGAGTTAGCAAAACAAACATACATGACATGTTTATTATATTTATTATAAACAAAAAACATTTATGTAATTTATAAGAAAGAAGTTTCATTTGTTAGTGTCTTGACTTGTTTTTTAAAATCAATAATAAAGATTTATTTTTTTTTTGTCAATATCAAACAACATTTTATAGTCATCGCGGATAATAAGGCTTTTAATATTTTTGGTTTTCAGAAGAGTTAGTTACTAAATTCTTACACAATCTTACCATAGGTGCAAGAAGGTAAAAAAATTCTAAAGATTGGGTCATTATAACTTTTCATCTTCCTAATAATAAAAAAATACAATGTTTTTAAAAACTAGTTCAACATTAATATATAGTTATATGACAACAATTTCAATGGTATATAAAAAGAAAAAGGAAGCTTATTTAGTGATTGGAAATTAAAATCCAAAGTAATTAAACCAGAGGTTACTCATAAATATTAGTAGTTATTATGTAGTCTTTATAACACCAATTTATTAGTTGAAGAGTAATTTATACACAATATTTAATTCAAAAGTATGATAATTCATGTTAAGATAAAACTCGGAATAAGATGAATATGAAACTTTTACCAGATTTAAAAATAAAAAAAAACCGGATGGGCCTCGCTCTGCTGTATAGTTGGGGGTGGAGTGCACCTCGTTTATTGGATAGGTCATTATTACAATGGATTTGTTAAATTTGAATGCAATGATAGATATCATTGTATACGAATAACGATTCTGAACGGAGTTAATATGTTTGTCTAGGATATTATACATTGATATTTATAAATATTGTAAAAAGTATATTTTATTTTGAAACGATAAATATATTTTTCAATTAGGATGGGTTGGCAGTTGCATACAGCGACAATTTGAGTAAACCGATCACCGATATTTTTTAGTTACGATAAGTTTAACTTATTATAAACCTTGTATTAAATTTTCAAGAGTTTTCGGTCAACCAATTAAATTTTATAGATTTTTAAAAAAAAAAATTTTACAAAAATCGAAAATTTAAATTGTCTATAAATAAGTCAAAATATGTCAAAATACTTTGAAAACTTAACCATGTATAGAAAACGTCAATATAAAAATTTGGTAAAAATTTTTGGTTTTTGGTTTTTGAGTTAGAGCATTTAAAAAAAATGTAATTTGTAAAAACGTGATTTTGCATAAAATTTCCTGTTTTTTCGTAATTTTTTTATCGTTTTTTTCGATTTTTTTAAAAAGTATTGAAAAAGTTGGATTTTTGACTTGCCAAAGTACCATCTACATTCACTTTCCTTTCAGAAAAGTTGCTGTTTAAGCAAATCGAAGCATTTTTACTGCTAAAAAAGATGTCGTCAGACACAAAAAAAATAAAATAATAAAAAAAAATAAAAATAAAAAAAACACACATCATTGTAAAACCAATTGATTCCATCACTCCGTTCAGAATCTAAAATAAATTAAGATATCGTATTATGCATACAGTATACCAATGGTCATAAATCTTATTATAACTCAAATATTTTGTAATTTGCAACCATTATCCTAAATATTATATTTAATATGTTTTATAAAAATGTAGTTATATTAATATTTATAAATTAATCATAATAATTTATATTATTAAACATGATTAAAACTTTACAATATAAAATATTATTTCAAATTAGGAATTGAGGGGAAATCAGTTAATTCATTTTAGTTTTTAATGGGATATTTGACTTTATTTTTATTTTCTTAATTTTAACACTTATGTTAAAATCTATTCGAAATTATGAACTTTACAGCAAGTGTTCTTAATATGCATTTGTTACAAGTTATAGTATGCATACAAGTTTTAATTTTGCAAAAAAAAATATTTTGTATATGTATTTAAGTATTTACTATCAAAAAATAACGACATAATATTACTTTCTAAAAAACTTTTCCCATTTGAAGGAATGCCTACCTTTGATACTGAAATGTAAGATGGACTGCCCGAAAAAATGAGTTGAAGATTTTTAAAAGATATATAATATTACACTTTACTTCTATCATAAATTAAATGTAGTATATTTAATCTATGACGTCTATAAACTATATTATATTTTAGAATACTTTAATTTATCTAAAATAATTATTTACAATGTAACAAACATACATGGATCACTTAAATACTGATTAAAATCTGTAATGCCTTCTTGTTGTAGTACTTCATCATCAATTAAAAATTGACCGTTAAAATTATTAATTGATTTAGTAATAATCGAATAAGCTGCATCAGCCATTATTTCAGGTTTCCGTGAAAATGATTTTGCTTCATTTATACCAGATAACATCTCAACAGCTGCAGTATGAATTACTATAAAAAATAAAATATTGAAATACAATTTTTAATTATCTTCATTATAAATTACAACTTATATTTTAATTTAGTTTATTATTTAATATGTAGATACAATGTTACAATGATTGTATCTAATTATTAGATTAGTATGTACGATATTAAATTACTTAAAATAGCAATCTGGATTAGATTATTTACTACATTCGATATTACCTATGCAGAAGCGTATTACTGTCTAGGCAATACAGGCACTATTCAATAGGCCTACAAACTTATGAAGGTCCAGTATATTTTTAGAAATAATTGTATTTTAATTGAAAATTTCAAAAATTGAATGAAAAAATAATTTTATTAAATTACTGTACATTTTGTATTTGTTTATTTATCAACTATGAAATATATTCTGCATATTATAGAGAAAATTCCTGTGACCTTAAGATGATTTAATCCAGAACTAATAGGTATTCTATATTTAATTTTTCTCGCATTATAAAATGTTATTTTATAAGACTTAATTTAAACCTATGCAAAATAAATAAGAATTATTTTAAGCAACTTATTGTTTTAAAATGATCAATCAATAATACCTATAGATTTTTATAAGTATAGTGCAACAGATAATACCATTAATCACAAATAAAACGAATATTTTAAAGGGGATTTTAGGTTGTACATTTTTATATTTATATAATCTATAAACCACCTTTACTTTATAAAAACATATTTAATAATTTTCCATATTTCAGTGGACGGGGATTGTACCTCTAAAACCCTCCCTTGTTACACTTCTATCAGTAATAAAAAAGTTATATTGTATATATTTAATTTGTATTAATGCACTAAATCTAATCACTAATTATTTAATTGCAAATTCTCTAAATAAACAAATATTTCAACTATGTTTAATAATTTTATGTACATAAAATTAAATTATCAACTACCATATTTTCATAGTACAAGGTATAAAAATAATAATTGTTCTTTTTGGCTTTTAATCATACTAATTTTGGATACCCAGTGCAAATTATAAAGAGAAAGACAATGGAAATAAATCTATAAATATTTTAATTTAATAGCGTCACATGTAACAATAATAGACCAATTTATATTTTTAATCCATAACCGGCTAGGAAAAATCACTTTTATAGTTTTTTATTCCATTACAGTTATAACATGTCCAATCTTTGATGGTATGAAAATATCAAAGTATTTCGACCGAAAATAAAATAATTAGTATAGGGTTGCCATACGTCCCGGTACACCGGGACATGTCACCAGTTCATGAATTCGGTCCCGGTCGTCCCACTAGACCCTACAAAAGTCCCGGTTATGTGTAAATAATATTAGTACCAATAATTATATTAAATTATATTTTTATAAAAATTATATTTGTATTCTAAAACCATGAATTTCACGTCGGAAACTCCTAACTTATCTTCACTGATAATAATTGAACTGTGCTATCTATTCTGTGGTGCTATTATGCCATTATGGTTAGTTAAATATAGAACATGCAAAAATACTAATATGATACACCATTGGGCGTCACTTCGTCAGTCAACATAAATGCATTGAGTTTGTATTAGTTCGAATCTAACCAACGTCGTGTGATGTCTATATTCTCGTTTATCGTGATTTTGTATTTTCGTATGTTTTCTAAATTTTAATATTCAGAAAAAGAAAAAAAAAGTTGTTCAAATTATTTTTGTAAATGTCCCGGTCAGTTCTTGAACTTTTATGGCAACCCTAAATTAGTATCATAATAATTATAGCAGATTAAGTAAGTTTATATGAGAGAGTAAGTGTATATGGTAGCAAAATTAAATAGATAAATTGACTAATTAATTGATTAATATAAATTAGATAAATTTTTATTTCACACCGAATATATACGGCAGAATTAAATAATGGCAATTATGAATAACCATTACAGATTAGATAAAATTGTGTAGCGTCTAATAAGTAATTGTTGAAAAGATTGTTGTATATTTTATATTAATTTATTAAGCTACTGGATAAACTTACCCTTTCCTACAAACTTAAATATATACATGAGCTATAAATTATGAAACCAATTATTCAATATTTAATTGCCATACATTGAAATGTTCATAGATAAATTATAACAACTATTATACTAAAGGGTGGCTACTTTGATTTCAAGTTCTTTTTCGTGTCTGTTTAATGGATTTAAATACAAATCAGTCTATTATGTAGTCCCTTATCTATTATACTGTTTAAAATTAAACATTAAAAAATAATGAATGGGTATTTAATATATTTTGACTGCGATATTGTGCAGGGCCATCCAGTTTATTAAATATTTATCTCATTTAATTATTTATTATTTATTAGTTAGACAAATCTTCCAATTTTTAATTCCAAGTAAAATGATTAGGGACAAATTTAATTAATTAATTAGTTTTAATTAATACAACACTACAACATATTAATTACATAATGTTAATAAAACAAGTTTAAATTTTTTATGCTAAAAACTTAAAATAAATGTTATGTTATATATATATTAGGTATAGTAGCAGCAATTAACCTTAAATTACTGTGGCGACTAAAACTCATAATTATTACGACAGTAAAACAAGTCTTGTTACATACACATTACAATCTTTTCACTTACCAGTTCTAGGCCATAAAGCATTAACCGCAATATTATCCTTTTTAAGTTCAGCAGCCATTCCTAAAACACACATTGACATTCCATATTTTGCCATTGTGTAAGCAACATGTTCTTTAAACCAATTAGGGTTCATATTTAATGGAGGGCTTATATTTAAAATGTGTGCATTTTTGCTTTTTTTTAAATAAGGTGTGCATATTTTTGATCTAAATAAGTATACAATAATGTTAATAATTACCAAATTAATACAGGTAAAATAAAATATCGTGTTCATAGTATAACAGTTTAAGTAAAGTTATAATTACACCAAAAATGTTCCTCTGGTATTAATATTATGCATTAGGTCATATCTCTTCATATCAGTGTCTAAAGTTCCTGTCAATGATATTGCACTAGCATTGTTTATAACAATATCTATGCCTCCAAATTTATCAACAGCTTTATTAACAGCATTAATAATTTGAATTTCATCCCTTACATCCACAACGCATGGTAAACATTTACCTCCAGCTTCTTCAACTAAAATGTAATATAAATATTAAAATGTATCTTTAAGATAGATAGGACACATGAGTAATTTATTAGAAAAATAAATATTCTTAAAATGTTCAACATTTTTAATATTTTACAAAACTACATTTACTTTTAATATATTCAAATATTTGCCTATTTTTACATATTCATTGGTGAATTTATTTATTCGGTAAATAATTATGGTTTTAGGCAAGAGTTATAAATGAATAAAGCCAATTTTTGGAAGTTTTTTAAATTTATCTATATTTATATCAAATTACTTATTTTCCTAATTAATCTACGCATACTATTAAGTAAATTATTTCTCTCTTTATCATCTTATTACCAAATTTTATTCCTTTTTATAGACTTTCCATAATATTTTTCACCATATCCGGACACCAAAGTTTTGTTTTACAGGGCGTTAGATAAGACCAAGGATATTAAATAAAGATGAAGATTATCATTAGAAGAGGGTAATTGAAAAAATAATTGAAATAAAAATCATTACTGTTCTATCATTAATACAATTTTACTTTGATCTATGACTAAAATGTTTATATTTACGAAGTTTTAAATTAAATGTGTCATATGGTTTTTATTAGTTCATTGAGGAAAAATACTAGGGCTTATAACTTCATACTAAGATTGTGTTTGGTCCAGGTATATGTTCAACACGTTAATTATAGAATAATACTTCTCAATGGTTCATATCTAATAATTGAATACCTCTTATCTCAGAACATTTGATTATCAATATAATTTTAGTACATTATTTTTCTGTACACCTAATATTAAAAATGTTACCTAATTAGGTTCATACATTGTAAATATGATATAGCTTCATATTTGCTAGATATATTAATTTAAAAGTTAAAATAGATATAAAACTGAACACATGTATTAGGGTACGCGTAAAAAGTTGGAAAATATATGCTAGGAATTGTGTTTATCTGGAAAAATATTTTATTGGAAACGTATTAAGTTGGAAACATATTTTGTTAACAATATGGTCTTATAAAATATGAAGCAAATCATTAGTTTAATAAGAAAGGAAAAAAAAATTGAATCTAAGATTTTTAAATAATATTATTCGTCTATGTAATTTAGGAATTTGGTTCTCATCATGGAAATAAACCATGTATAAAACTGCCGAAAAATATTTTCTCCTTATGGAAAAATCTGTGGCAATATGCCTAGGTACTAGTATTTTTCGTTATTTACCTTGACATTTTTTGTGTTTAAGAAGTATAGTAATTATTAATACAGTCTATTTTAAGTTATAATAATTATGTATTTTTAAACTACATTATATGTATATACTGATAACAACTTCTACGAGTACAAATGGTAGTTAAGAGTAGTGGTAGCTAAGAGTATTCTGATATAAAAATCTATAATTTTTAACATTTACACTGTTTCCATTAAAAAACGAAATCCTTTTTTACATAGCCACATAGGTACTAAAATATTTTAATCATTATTAGACTCCAAAATATATAGTTAAGTCAGTAATGTATTTTCGGTGGGAGGGGGGAGGAACCCATGTCTCGCACTCCCCAAGAAGAAGAAAAAGTTCAAAAGTCATAAATGACTTTCTACGAAGATACAGAAAAAGAAACACATTATTTTATACTTTATGGTTGTAATGTTATAATATTTTATGTTTACAAGGAAAATTGAAGTTGTAAACATAAAATATTAAAATTTCCTAAGGAAAATTGAAGTTAGGAAATTTTATCAATAAATAAAAACTATTTAACTGAAGAAATTGTTGATGAACTAACGAAAAATATAGACGCTTATCTATTTTATTATAAATAATTCTTTTTTTGTATTGGTGAAAATAATAATACAATAATATAATTATTAATTCATACCTTATATGTATTTTCTATAATAATATAAAATCACTTATTGTTTAGAACAATTTTCTCTCCCCCGCACAACTTAATACTTTAGACTTTATGTAAGTAAATCGGTAGATTTTTATTACTAACAAATTTTGCATATTTTTCGTGCCAACTAGAATAGGTAATATACATCCGTAAAAATAAAAAGAGGGTTAAAATATATTATATTTATGGATTTGAAATCCTCCCCTCAGAAATAAGATATATTTATCACTATTAAATAGTATACTTTTAATCATGTATTAGAAATATTAAAATAACTTTTAGGTCTTATGAGTGCATGTAATTTCATTAAATCATAATGCAGATTGATCATTACAATATTATGATTTAAAATTTGTTAAAGTTAAGTTAATAGTTAAATGTTTTATTATATACTTAAAAAATTTAACAATTGTATTATTGAAGACAGGTATAATATGCTTAAGGATGATATTCAAAGGCTGTGATTGGAGGGTGTTTAATTAATATTTTCTTTTTAATTTACAAGGAATTTAGACACTGTTTATTTTGGTATATAGTAAAAAAAAAGATGAGATAATCATCTCTATATTTTAAATTTAAATAGTAATAAAATACAAATCTAATTAAATTTAAATCCAAGAAAGTACTATTCTAACAATATATTTGCATACAGAGTACTTTCTAACGAAATATTTTCTGGCATAAATCCCAGTCACATTAGAATAATCTCCAATAAAATATTTTTCCAAGTGTATGAGATTACTGAAAAATATTTTTCCAACTAAATTCTATTCCAAATTTATGTAAGTCCGAAAAAATAATTTCCGAGAATTCTAACTATGTTGCGACAAAATATTTTCTAATTAAATATAGCCTACTTTTCTATTTATATTTCATAGGTAAATATAATTTAAAGTAATAAATATTATACAAAATTACTTTCTTTTGCAGCTGAATATATGGTTCCCGGTAATTTAGGATGTGGTTCAGTAGTCTTTGCCGCAATTACTATATTAGCACCATCCTTAGCTGCTTTTAAAGCAATTGCCTTGCCAATACCACGACTTCCTCCAGTAATGAATAATGTCCGTCCTTCTAATTTCCTTTAACATTTGTAAAAATGAAAAGTTTAATTTTATATTTTTACTTTTTATTCATAAGATTAGATAATATTTTATTATGTAGATTAGGTTACCAATAAAAATATGAAATTAATATACATTTTATGTATCAATAATAATTAATTAAGAATAAGTAGTTGGTATATCAATTAGAAAAACCAATTAGTTAATTTTCTGTTTCCATTCATAATACAAACTGAGTTCAGACTTAATCTTATACCTAAATTTTAGAATTGTTAGTATTATTCATAGGTATTAATTTAATAACTAATAGTAATTGACGAGTAAAATTGTATACCCAGTATTTATCATTTTAAATAAAAAATTGAAATGTATCAAACGTATACAATTTTTTAACTATGTACAGAATTAAATTGTTGTAGCTTTTTTAAATTCTATGTTTCAACTAATATAAAATATCAAACTGTCTAGACTTTTGCGTGAATAAATACATTTTTAAAAAAATATCATCAATAAATTAATGATTCATAAATAGTAGATAATAACACACATCCCATTAACTTGTTTTTTGTTCTTCTTAATTATGAGAACGACCTATAAATGACTACAAAAAAATAAATAAAATGTATGCAATAAAATAATTATTTATGATTCATAAATAGAAGATGATAACATAAATCCAATTAATTTGTTTTTTGTTCCTCTTTATTATGAGAATTAAATATAAATAACTAAAAATAAAAATGAAAAGTATGCAATAAAAAAATTATAATCCTATTATACAATTTAATAATAATAAATTTGTTTTGAACGGAAGTAATTTATAAAAACATTATCATTAATATTAATATGTAGATATGCATATTTATAAATAATTTCAATTCTGATTAATTGCTTTTTCAATACCTACCAAAGATTTAAATTGAGTGCATAGTCGTATTCACGTTTACATTATTACTCTAGAATACTTAAACATTTATTCAGATAATCTAACAATATTTTATTGAAAGGCATAAAGCTAATTAAACGCTAATAGGCAAGGCTGGACATTAACGAGTTATAATGTTAAATTTAAGTTAAATAGTTAATTTTATTTTAACTTTGTTACTTAACTAGTTACTTTTAGATTTTCATTAACAACTATTAACTCAATAATTTATTTTTTAACTAACGTGAAATTAACGAATTCATTTTTCATTTAAAGAAATAAGTTGATTTATTTTGTTTTTCTATATATTATTTTAATCTACTTCGTTTTCATATCAAAATATTATAAATATAATAATAAATATTATTTTAATGTTCTTTTTTTTTTTTTTTAGATTCTGAACGGAGTGATAGAATCTATTGGTTTTACAATGATGTGTGTTTTTTTTTATTTTTTTTTTTTATTTATTTTTTATATTTTTGTGTCTGACGACACCTTTATTGGCAGTAAAAATGCTTCGATTTGCTTATAAAGCAACTTTTCTGAAAAGAAAGTGAATCTAGTTGGTACTTTGGGGGGTCAAAAGTAAAAAAATTTCAATATTTTTTAAATGCGACGGGAAAAACCCTAAAAAAATAAGGGAAAAACGGGAGTTTTTACGCAAAACCAGTTTTCGACAAAATCAATTTTTTTATTTTGCTATAACTCAAAAACTAATCGATGTAAATACTTGAAATTTTCATCAAATGTTAGGATTAGCGTTCTCTATACACCGTTAAATTTCCAAAGTATTTTGACTGTTATTGAGCTATTTATAGACAATTGAAATTTTTTTTTTTTAAAATAACGATAACATTTTTTTGGCCGGCCAGAAAATCTTGAAAATTTAATACAAGGTTTCTTATAAGTTGTTCCTTAACTGATAAAAAAAAATCTAATATCGTAAGTCACAATTTTTTTTTATAAGTGCTCAAAGTTCCAATTTATACGAAATATGTAAAAATCACGATAATTTGCAAGTTATTTTGTAGATAAAAATTCATAAAATTTTTTCTGTTCATACTTAAGGTTCAAAATTTTAACACTAGGTTATCAATAAGCTACTCTTCAAAAATCTTTAAAAAAATTTCCACCGGAATTAGAGGAAAAAATTTTATGACTGTTTGAAATTAAAATATTTACGATATTGCATAAAATAGCGATTTATTCTCAAACGATTTTAAATATTTGTTATAATTCAAAAAGTATAAGTCGCAGATTTTTGAAATTTCTACCAGCTGTTAAGATTGGTATTTCCTTTATGTCATATTTTTTTCAAAATATTATATTGATTTTTAAGCCACTTATAGGCATTTAAAATATTCGATTTTTTTACATTTTTTTTTTTATAATCGGTGAAAAAAAATTTGGCTCGTACAAAATACTTGAAAATTTAATAGAAGATTCCATAGAAGTAGTTCTTATTGTCATTCAAAAATTATTAAAATCCATAGGCACAATTTTTTTTTATAAGCGTTTGAAAAGCGAATATTGACATAAAATTACATTTAAAATATAATATAATGTATAATATTATAGACTGACAAAGATATTGGTTTTTTTAAAATGCTCCAACTCAAAAACGAAAAACTGCAACAACTTGAAATTTTCACCAAATCTTTATATTGACGTTTTCTATACATTGTTAAGTTTTCAAAGTATTTTGACATATTTTGACTTATTTATAGACAATTTTTCTAAATTTTTCGTTTCAAAATAAAATATACTTATTACAATATTTATAAATAACAATGTATTATATTCTAGACTAACATATCATCTCCGTTCAGAATCGTTTTTCGTATACAATGATACCTATCATTGAATTCAAATTTAACAAATCCATTATAATGACCTATCCTATGAAGAGTCGTACTCCACCCCCAAGTGTACAGCAGAGCTAGGCCCATCCGGTTCTTTTTTTTTTTAATATTTTATAATCTAATAATGTTGAGGTACAGTGAAATTTGAATAATCTTTTTCTAATTTAATGAATATAAATAATGATAGAATAACATTTTTGGTATTGGTAAAAATTTTTGGGATAAGCAATGTATAAATTCTAATCTAGTTATTATGTTTGATATCAACAACTTCATTTGGTCTCAAATTTCTTTTCTTTTTTTTATTATTTAAAAGTTTTCCTGACTTTGTCATCTAAACTTAGTTATATACATTTACAATTAGGGCGTTTTTTTATAATAGATAACATACAGTGGTTAGGTATATAACTAATTACTTACAGAGTATTAATGTTCATGTATACAGATTATCACTTTTGTGAGTACAGTTGTGAAAGAGGTTAAATTAGTTTAATTTAGTACGTCGTGAGGACGACCTCGTAGTAGTCTGCGTCTGTTTGGACGTTCACTTAGCCTGTAATGTTGTGGACCACTTGCGTTGTTCAGGTGACTGAAGAAGCTTACCGATACTTCCTTAATGTAGTTATTGATAGTTGGTATTTTGAAGTCAGTTGCTGTCTAGCGTTTGGTACAAAACAGGGAGCGTTTGAGATCACTCGAAGAACTTTTGACAGTAGTACTTGTATCTTATTAATATGAGTTGGGGCACATTTCCCCCAGACAGGGACTGCATATAGTAGTAGTGGTCGTATAATTTGTTTGTAAAGTAATAATGAGCACTTCCAGCTCAATGAAGTCTGACGATTAATTAGTGGATATAATATTCTTAGACGTTGATATCCTTGCTGCAATTTTGAAGATATATGGGGGTTCCAGGTTAGTTTTTTATCTAATATTACTCCTAGAAATTTAATATTAGGAGACCATGTAATATTTTGGCCGTTTAGCTTCAGATTTTTATAGTTTTTAGGTCGGCGTAGAGTAAAAATAACTTCTGTGCTTTTTGTTGGGTTAAGAACAATTTTCCATTTTTGCGCCCATTTTTGTATTTCGTCTAGATGGCTTTGGATGTTTTCGGTTACATTTTCAATGTTTTCTGAACTTGAGTATATGACACTGTCATCAGCAAATAAAGCTACTTCAGTATTTGAGGTCGTGGAGAAGTCAGGTATGTATAAATTAAATAATAATGGAGATATTTTTGAACCTTGCAGTACACCTGCATATATTTGTTTGTGTTTGTGTCATTTATACGAACGGTGGAACAACGGGAGCTGAGAAAAGATTTAATGAGATTTAAAATTACTGTAGGTGTATTAAGACATTTTAATTTGTATATCAACCCGTCGTGCCATACCCGATCAAATGCCTGAGCTATGTCTAGGAAGGCTGCTCCGGTGTGTTGTTTTTTTTTCAAACCCGTTGCTTATGTGTTCCGTAATACGGAGAAGTTGTTGGATGGTTGAGTGGTTTGACTTAAAACCAAATTGAAAATGGGGTATTGCGTTTGTTGCATTTAGATAATTAGTCGGGTGTGAACAATTTTTTCGAATAATTTAGAGACAGAAGATAGTAGACTGATGGGACGGTAATTTTTTGGGTCAGTATTATCTTTGCCAGGTTTTTTTTATCATTATTATCGTAGCTTTTTTCCAATCACTTGGAAAGTAGCTCATTTTTAACAGGGCGTTGAATAAGACTGATATAAATACTATTTCTTTTTATTTTATATAATTTCTAATTTTTATACATGTTTTGCATTGTATATTTAACAAAATATTTATGTAATGGTAAATGTTTGAATAGGCTGAATAAAACATAGTATTGATGGTCTTCGTCAATTAATATGTAAATGACACCCACATTAATAAAACATAAGTGTAACAACACAGAATAGATAACAATAACAATAATAGGTAACAATAACATATATTTTATTGTCACGCGGCATAATTTCCGCCGTGTCTGGACTCTGGCCGGTTGATTTTACTTATATTTTACTTAAAATAATCCTCGGACTCAATTTATATACCTACTCTTAGTTTCCTAATTCGAATTTTCGAAAGCCTTATCAGTGATAGGACATATTGGTTCTAGAACATTTTGACCAGGATACATAATTAGATCCGTTTTTTTTTGGGACATTTTGACGCGATGCTTCGCGATGGAATAAATTTAATCGTTTTGGAGAAATATTGATCCGTTTTGTTAAATAATTATTAATTGGCTGAGTAGATCAAAATGTTTCCATAAAAATTAAATAGTTCCCCGAGGCAGGGGCGGTTTATAAGGGGGGCCATAGGGGCCATGGATCCCCCCCAAGACATCTTACTCTTTATTTTGTTAAATATTTTCATTGATTTAGTCATGTATCATATTAATTATTATGTGATAATATTTTGATCTAAAACACTAAATTACATTAATATTTGTGTATATTTTTTATGTATTATATAAAAAGTAAATACACTGTTAATTTTTATTCTAAATAATAACCATACACAAATCCTTGTTATATTATATAAACACTTTCTGACTAATTTTATTATAGCGTAAATATATACATACAACGGATTGACCATAGTTCCAGAGAAGTCGGAATGTGTGGTGCTCACAGGCAAGTATCGCCTACACGCACCAAATCTCCTTGTGGACGGTCGCCCGATCACAGTCAAGAAGGAGATACGATACCTAGGAGTGTAATTGGACACCAGACTGTCGTTCATCGGCCACGTGGCTAAGGTGTCGGCCGGGTCCAAGAAGGGGGCAACTGCCTTGGGGAGGCTCATGTCCAACGTAGGCGGGCCGTCACACAGCAAACGAACCCTATTGATGAGCGTTGTGCACAGCAGGTTACACTACGGCGCCCAAATCTGGGCAGACAGTATAGCAGGCAACCGCAAGGCAGAAGCGCTGTTAACGCAAGCCCAAAGAATTGCTGCACTGAGAGTCGCAAGATGCTATAAGACCGTCTCGGACCAAGCATCCCTGGTTCTGGCTAGAATGCCGTCCGTAAACTTAGTTGCTCTGGAGAGGCAATCAATAGCTGCTGCAAAGAAATTGGGTAACGGTGTCCCGTGGTCGGAGTTGCGGAAAACCACGATTAGGCGGTGGCAGACCACTTGGGATTCTATCAAGAAGGGCGAGTGGACCAGATTTATTATCCCCGACATAGAGAGATGGCTGGAATATGAGCCAAGGCCCATAACTTTCAACATGGCACAGGCGTTGTCCAATCACAGATGCTTTCAAAAGTATCTGTGGTCAAGAGGGAGAGCGATGCAGCCGTTATGCATGCATTGCCTGGTTGCGGAAGACACGGCAGAACATACAATATTTGTATGCCCTCAGTGGGGGGAACTCAGGGACCAATTGACTGGATCATTGGGCAGGTTGCCACGACCCACAGAATCTACTCTGTGGACCCAAGAGAGAAGAGCTGCCAACCGATGTTCTCAGAAAACAGAGTATCCTGGAGGCGGCAAAGAGGAACGCTAGAAGTTTTTCGGAAATGGTGGAAAACATCATGGCAGGTTGTCAAAGGGCAGCAGTTTAATCAATCAATTAAAATTAGTTAAGACAAATATATTATAGGCCGAAGGCCAACCTAGGGCGGTTAGAGGCCCCCAAGTATATTGTATAACATTCGTTTCTTATTTGTGTATGTTAATGTTCAATAAACGATGTGAGCAGGAAGGCAGCAATGGGAATCCACACTTCCCTCCCTGCTTACGATTCCAAACTGAAAAAAAAAAATATATACATACAAAAAAATATTGCCCCCTCCCCAAGCAAAGAACTAAATCCGCCCCTGCCCCGATGATATTTTAACCTATGGATATTTAAAAGGCTAGTGGTACCCACTACCCAACATTTTCGGGTACCCGATGACTTTCGATACACGTAAATAGTCAAATGAAGACCTAGCTGCTAGGAGATAATTAGTATTATAATATAATTATACAATTATACGATTAAGAAATATTCCCTTATTTAATTATAGGTTAAAAATAAAAAAAATTAGTATTTTGTATGATTGCTGTTAGTGATATTATAGTTTAATAATTAGTTTATTCAAGTATAATATTGAATACATTGTTAATAACTGTAATAAAAAGTAATAAACATCAAAAAATGCAAAATTTAAATTAGTTATTCAGATTCACATGATAATTAAACAGATTTGTAGCCAAGAGAGCATCGTCTAAGAATGACCGAAAAAAAAATGCAAACTGCATCAACTTCCGAGCCCTAAATTACATTTAAAGTTTTATTTTTAAAATATTTTTTTTTTTTACACTAATAATAAAAATATAATCTAAAATGTATTACATATAATTTATAACTTTTACTTTTAACACAATAGATACATTTATATGGTACCTATATTATGCAAGTTTTAATTTTAGTAATTCAATTTAAATTTAACAAAGGTAATTGGTAGCTTTTTATTTTAAATGTGTACCTATAATACAGGTATGGCCAACATGAATATGTTCGCATACCACATACATAAATGCACTGATATCAAGTGCCAAAATACTTGTAATTACCTACGTTTTATTATTTTATCTAATAAACTAAACAAATTTAGCTTAATATTTATAATTTTTTATTTAGAATTCATATTAATTTGTAATATAATTTTGTTTATTGATCTGTATTCTATAGTTTTATAATTGTATAAAAAAAACATGTTTTTTAAATAAATGTAAGTATACAAAAAAATTAAAATTTTAGTTTTTAAAAATAATATGAGTATGGCGAGAGCCACATGTAACTCATGAGCTGCAAATTAGCCACCCTTGCAATAATACATTGTACAATTGTACACAAATAATATAATGTAAAAAAATGGATAGTATTATTTCAAGATAAAATACTTTAATGTTAAATTTATTGGAAATAAAAAAAAAATGAAATTCTATTAAATTTTAAAACAAAATCCTTAAATATATTGGTTTTAAAATCTTAAAATAAAATTTTCCACATTGTATTAAATAATAAAATCAAAATAGATAAAATATTTAAATTTCAAAAACAGTTAATATCAGTTTACAAATTTTGATTTTACTGTTTAGCAGATTTTTATTAACACTGACAGGTATTTAGCCTATCACTAAACATCCAATCATACAGTGGAAGTCTATTGAAAAGAAGCAGGAGAGGCTAATTTATATAAGGGAAGGACAATGTGGCGAATAAAAAAAACTCTCTTGGACTTTTTTTTTATCATAGATTTATTTAATATTTTTAATATAAATATACAGTCATACAAATATACACAGTGGTGGTGTGAACTTATTATTTCAATGATGCAGTCGACAATTCTCAACACCTAATTAATTGGCACTTTTGCGCTATTGATTATTGTGAATTAAATGTATTTTCATTCGATTACATTAAAATAAGTTCCTAATTACTACTCAACTACAAACGTCAACTTTCAACACCCACCCATCCACCATTTCTTTTTTGACGCAGCTGCGTAAAATTCTCCGTTCACGCCACCACTGGATAATCATAATAAATATTTATAAATATTTACTATTGAATATTATGTATATCTTTGTATATGTAGCATGTTTCATGATAATAAATAATAGTAATAGAATTCTTATTCGCCACCCTCCCCTTAAACAAACTTCAGATCTTTTTATTTGAATAGGAAAATATCTAAATGCTTAAGCTTAAAGTTAAAAAATATTATATATTTATAGATTTGTATAATCAAATAAAGAAGACTCCATAATACTTTAATACCAAAAGTATGTATATAGAACAATACTGAATTTTTGTTATAATAATAAAGGATAAAATGTAAAAAAACAGTACTTTAAAAATGTAAAAAATATTTTAAAGTAAAAATTAAAATTTAATAACAAAAATTGTTGTTTTTCTTAGATTTTGAAAATAAACTAAAAAATCATTTTTTAGTAGAAAATCCTTGAGGGTATAAAGATTGCCATCTCCATGTATCTTCACACATTTGTTTCAAAGTTCTTTTGGCTTCCCATCCAAGATATTTTTTAGCAAAAGATGCATCACAATAAGAAGAAGCACAATCACCTGATCGGCGATCAACAATATGGAAATCAATTTTTCGTCCACTAATTTGACTGAACATTTCTATTACCTAATTATAAAAATAATTAATATTAATTTATCATGGTTAAGATAAATTTTTTTATTATTTGTTATTATTTGTTTATTATTATTTATTTGATTACCAAAAATATCAATTTAAAAAGAGAAAAATGAAGATTAATAAATTAATAAAATATGTATAATACAATAACAAATGTTTTTGAAGTAATATTTTAATTAGAAACTACCTTTTGTTATTTTAATTTTTAAATTATTAAATTTATTCTAATCACATAAATAAAAATATATTTGCTATACATCATTACTTGTAATACAGAATATCCGTTTCCTGTGCCCAGATTTATAGCTACAACTCCATTTTCAGCAGTATTTAGGATCTTTTCCAATGCACTAACATGACCATCAGCAAGATCCATAATATGAAGATAATCTCTTACTCCAGTTCCATCAATAGTATTATAATCATTACCAAAAACATTTAAATATGGTCGGTTTCCAATAGCTACTTGAGCAACATAGGGCATCAAATTATTAGGAACTCCAGTAGGATCTTCTCCTAAAGTTCCAGAAGGATGTGCTCCAACTGGATTGAAATATCGTAAAATAATCACAAACCATTCCTAATAGGAAACATAGGAATATAAAAAAATTAATATCTAAAACTTTTATGACAATCAAATATTAGTTATTGTATTATATACTTTATCAGAATTGCATAGATCTTGTAAAATACCCTCAATATAGTACTTTGATTTAGCATATCCATTTAGTAAATTTTGACCAACAGGGTGTGATTCAGTTATTGGTAAAAATTGTGGTTCACCATACACCGTGGATGAAGAGGAAAATACAAGCTGCTTTACATTGTGTTCTTTCATGACCTATGAATCAAGTATTTTATTAATAAACACATAATGTACATGGTAAAATTGTTTCAACCAATTTAAATCTTAATATATTATTAATTTTATCGACAGTTGATAAGTTTTAAAATTAAAATAAGCATTACTTAAGTATTGATGCATAATGAGCTATTATTACCCTTATTATATTATAACAAATGGTCCATAATATTTAAATAGAATATCAATATTAATATAGTTAATTATATATATATTCGTATGGTATAATCCAAGTAGAAACAAAAATATTTTACAAGCATATAGATATAGATATAAGTGACAACAATTATAAAATATGAATCATTATAGATAGCAATAACAATAAAAAGATAAATATAGTAAACAAAACGAAATCACACTTCTTTTTTAATTCGGATAGCCAACGGACGGCGTCCCCTTCCAAAACGTGCAAACTTTTCATACCTCCAGGAAAATGAGATGTCGGGCACTCTTCTACAAGGTGTTTCATAGTCTGGATCATTCCGTCGGCTTCACATAGTTCTGAGTCTGTCAGTTTCCATTTCTTCATTAGATGGTTTGATCTTCCTTGACCGCAGCGAAAGCGGTTGAGTCTCGACCATTCTCTCCTTGGGAGGTTAAATCGTGGAAGCTTAAGGTCTGGATCCTCAACAAGTTCGTAATTATAAGGCTTTTTTGTACTCCATTCTTTTTTCCATCGATCTTTGATGGTAAGGTATATGCTGGAATTATCCGGCCATCCAGGATTTCGTGACTTCAATCTCAACGGTGGTAGATTTTTTATATCATCATATATCGGTATGAAAGGAGTTTTAGTGTACTTCTCCCATTCTCTCCTTAAGAAGTCTTCTCGCCTGATATGTGGTGGAGGAATATTTGTTAAGACCGGAAGCCAAGATAGAGGAGTTGACTTTAGTGTCCCGGAGATAATTCTCATTGACCGATTGAGCTGCACATCTATTAAAGATACGTGACAGCTGTTTAGCCAAACAGGACTACAGTATTCGGCTGTGGAATAAACCAGCGCAAGAGTTGCAGTTCTGAGAGAATTGGCGTTCGCTCCCCATCCAGAACCAGCTAGCTTAGAAATTATATTATTTCGAGTCGATAGTTTCAAAGCTATTCTCTCTAGGTGAGCTCTATACGTTAATGATCGGTCCAAATTAACCCCTAGATACTTAGGCGCCATGTTGTGTTGTACTTGAATTCCGTCGAAGTTGATGTTGAGTTTCTGATTAGCCAATTTGTTATTCAAGTGAAACATTATTGATTCCGATTTTAATGGATTGGGCTTCAGTTTCCACTTTTTGTAATATTCTGATAGCGTGGCCAGATCCTTATTTAGTTTAACATCACATGTTTTAAAGTCAATACTCTGTACTGCTAAAGCTGTATCGTCTGCATATTGGAATCTGCGGGATGAGAGATTTTCTGGCATATCATAAATGTACACATTAAACAAAATCGGTGCTAAGATGGAACCTTGAGGTAGTCCAATATTTAGGTTTCTCCAGCTACTTTGTGAATCATTAATGTGTACCCGGATTCTTCTATTTACTAAGAAAGAATTTAATAACTTGTTTAGCTTTAAACAAGGAATAATTTTACTAAATTTAAGCAATAGTCCTTCTCGCCATACTGAATCATATGCTGCTGTAAGGTCTATAAAAACCGCAGCGGTTTTAATTTTCTTTTGAAATCATGATTCAATAAAGGTGGTAAGTGCTTTAACTTGTTCGCAACATGATCTACCCGGGCGGAAGCCGGCTTGTTGCAGTCCAAATTTTCAGTTTCTGTTCTCCAGCTCTCTCTCCTGCTTTCATTCAGGGTGTTAATTAGTTCTCTTCCCAATTCGGGGTCACCCGTATTTTTAAATTCTTCAAAGATTTCCTCACAGTACTCTGACCAGCCAGGTACATACTCTTTCCTGAAACCTCTGGGAATGTTCTTATTTGCGACGGTTATAATAGCGTTTGTGAAACAGTCCAAAGCTTCAATATCAGGGGGGATCCATTTTATAATGAGATCTAGTTCTTTAGAGAATTTTTCCCAATTTGCTTTTTTGAAATTCCATCGGGGTTTTTGTATTGTATGGACGATTGGGATTTTTAAGCCCCATTCAACCATCACTGGACGATGATGGCTATGTGGAAAGTTATTGAGTACTGATCTTGTTATATTAGGGAACAAATTCACGGTGTCTGTTGAGGTAATACTTAAGTCTGGTGAGTATTCTTTTCTCCATCTAGCTGAGACAAAAGTACCTCTATCCTTAGCATCGAACAATAATGAAAGATTATTATTCGTGATCCAATCGTGAATTATAAAAACATGTAATACAACAAAATTAAGTAAAACAAATAAGTGTCCGAACAACTAAACATTTTTTTTTTAAGTTAAATATAAAGAATGGAAGAACATTTGATATCAAATAGTAAGCTACTTACATATTTAAATAACTAATTGCTATTTGTATCATTTCTAAATAATTAAATCATACTTATGTGTTTTAAGATTATATCTAAAAAATGTAAAATTATGAGTAAATGTATAATAATTTAATAAAAATATAAAATAATACATTCTATAATAAATTATAATTTATAACATTTATTCTTGTAATTCATTATCAAAGTAATCATTCTACTTACTTGAAATAAATTAATTGATCCAGAAACATTGACTCGATAATATGTCAAAGGAATGATACATGACTCTCCAACAGCTTTCAAGCCAGCAAAATGAATAACACAACAAAATGAATGCTAAAAATTAATAATAGTTTTATAGTTTATGTAGAAAATATTAATTTCAGTTATAAATGATGCCTGAGTAAAATGTAAAAACTAATAAGTTAACTAACTAAACAAACTAACAAATAATTTTTTTAATCCAATACAATTATAAAATCAAAAAAACTTATAAATTTCATAAAAGAGCAGTATTTTAAAAATATTTAGTTTAATTACTTTAAATAGACTAAGACTCAAATAGAGTAGCAAGAAAACTATTCTGGGGCCTTAAACTTTGATAATTATAAACCATAAATATTTTTAAAAAAACCAAACAATATCTATAAAAATATATTTTTTCTCATGATATTTATAGCTGCCTATTGTTGCACTACATTTTGGTAATTTAAAACATGCAATTGATAATTTTGAACAATATCTCATTAAATTATTATTTAGGCTACTTAAAATAATGTAATATAACAATAATAATAATAGTTAATAAATTCATCATTATAAAGCAAAGTAAAATATATTTACGAAATAAATCTGAAAATTTTTGATATTTCACAGACAAATAGAATAAACTATTCAACGATCAATAAATATAAATGATAAATAATGTGCTAACCTTATCAAATACTTTTGATAGAGAATTATAATCCAAAAGATCAACATCATAGAAAATCACTTGTTTATTCACTAATTTTTCAACTTGGGTTATAGGTATTGGATTCTGTCCATCGTCTCCTGCGTCAATATTTTTGTTTTTAATTTTTTTAATTAAAATTTAAGTAAACATTGAAAACATCAAGAGGAGTTTAATATTATAGTTGAGTACTGTAAAATAAGCAAGTTATGCAAGCAAAATAAACTATGATAAGATTTGACAAAGAATTATGGTTAAGAATTGAAATTACAACAAATTCAAGTTATTATTAGGACTAACCAATTTTACTTTATTCAATAATCAATTATTGAACTAACCCATATTATAAGGTTCAAAACATAGGTCAATATATATTCCTTGCATATTTTGAGTAATTATTATTTTTTTTTTTAAATTAGAATCAATGAGATATAATTTATATTTTACTTGATTTATATTCATATAATAGTTCTGTCTTAATATATTATCATGAAAAAAAAATTAGTAGAATATTATTTTGATGTATATGTTTTTAATTTATTTATATAGGTATATGCAAAGAATCCAGCTGGAAAAAATGGTTATAAAATATTGTTATATTTAAATTATGACAGTCTAACATAAATTCAAATAAACATAAGTATTTGTCAAATCAAGATTATCTAAAATAAGTACTAAAATTAGATTCATCCTACAAATATATGTCTATGATCTGTAAAATGTAACAATTTGAATTAAAAAAATATATAGAAAAACTATATTTAAAATTTGGCTGACAAATTAAGGGAGGAGAATTTTTTTAATACAAATGTATATTTTCTGTTTCAATGTTTGCACACACAGTAAGATACCACGTAATAACAATTTTACCATGACATAGACAAGTCTATGAAAATCAATAAATATTACTGAGAAGGAAAAATATTTTAATTGATTTAATATATTAATAAATACTTAATAGATAAATTGTTTATTAATGGTTTGACACATTATTAAACTGCAGTATAACATACCTTTACATGCATTTGATAAATTATCTAATACCACCACCTCATAACCGGATTCAATTAAAGGTATTATAGTATGGCTACCAACATACCCTGCACCACCCGTTAACAAAACACATTTGTTTTTCGCACTATCCATTTTGTAGTTTATCACTATAAAAATCCAAAAGGATTTTGGACCAGCAATACCTAATAAAAAATATATAATATTAATTAATAAACATATTGTATTACATTAATATTAAAATTATTTCCATACAAAAATTAATCAAATAGTATAAATTTGTCTAAAAATTTAACAAAATATTCAATATTTTCTGTATTTAAAAAAGGCTGTTTGTTATCTTACACGTAATTTATTATTTCTAAAAAATTAATTTATCAAGTAAACAATGAAAATAAAATGTGTAATTTATGTTGAAATTAAAATTATTTTACATCTTTTAATTAAATAAAACCAAATTAATTTGAATTATAAACTAGTATTTAAATAATTTCATAGTAAACACCTACAAATGGCTAATAATTAAGATGTTTTTTTAAACATATTAATGTTAAATGTATTGCATTTAGACAAAATTCAGACAGAAGGTCATTATCATAATTTTGTAACCTAATAGCAAAGCAGTAGTTTGTATAAGACATAAAGAGGAGCAATAATAAACATGCACTATAAAATAAATTTAAGTTTAAATAATGAAAATGAAAAAATTTACCTCAAAATAATTAAACAGAAATTTGTTATGTGCTAACAATAAACCATATCCGTAGGTTATAAGAAATATATTAAGTCAATATTACTGTATGTAAAAACAATAACTACATTAACATGTAATAAAACCCATCACAGATAAGATATACTCAAATTCCAAGGACATTGACTTACTAGATTTTATAATTATGGTTTAAAATGAAAATTCATAAAAATAATAAGGAAGCTTATTTTATAACAATTGTATTTATCTTTAATAACAAGTTAGTAAACTATATGATTTAAAATATCTAATCTGACCCAATACTTTAAAATTTGTATTTATTAAAAAAATTATCTATACTCTAATAAAATAATTAATATACAAGTAATGATCTATGCAAATAGTTAAAAATTAAAACTGGAACAATATTAGCATAGTTATACGCATACTTGGTCACTGAGCTGGAGTATAAATTCAAATATTAAAATTATAAAGAAAAAATTTTACTTCAAACATACTATTAATATTACTATTGGAACCACTAACAAAATCTATAATTAATTCATTTTCGAATGACTATGAAAAATGTAGGGAACTAAGTTTTCATAATGCTTACTGAATTGCACGAATATGTACAGCCCTGGTCAATGGTTATATGTGTATTTAAAATATGATGAGCCAAAAACGGGTTTATTTAACAAAAATTTAAAAAAATAAATATAGTATGGAAGGGTTTAAAAATTCTGTTGAACCAAGTTAACAATTGTTAAAAATTACATTGAACAGCCCATAATATTAAGTATCTTCTATTATTCCCTTGCATATACAAATAGATTTATATTAAATGTGAGGTAAATCAGGCTTTATTGTAAGGTGTAGTAGGACACTAACTGCGCATTAGGAAAAATAAAATATGCAGTTGATTTAATGAACATCTGCACTTGAATACTTAACTGCAAACTTTAGAAGTACAACACAATTTACTTCACCAAAGTCATTTAAAATTAGACATGCTTGTGTTATTTTATTACTTGAGATCAGCGGTTTAGTTTATTATTCATATTTTATATTAATTTTTATAAATTATAGTTATAATATAAATATTTGCTAATTATTGTACTTATTATTATAAAGACTGATTTATAAAAATAGTAAATAAATATTATATATTGTATATTTTATTATATAAATAGTTAAAAAATAGTCTATGAAACATAAATTAAAATAAATAAATGATAAATATGAGATCAAATTGTTTGAATAATTGGTTAGTGAAACCAATGTTGGCTCCTTCCTCGTCTTTGGATTCATCATTTGTTTTATCAGAACCAATAAAATTAGTGTTCAGAGTGTGATTTATATTTTATTTGTGCAGTTGGAAAAAATTCTTAAAATAAAGCATGAGGTAAATATAAAAAAATCAAAAATCAGTCGACATCAATTTATTGATCAACATTTCCATAATACTCACAAAATGTTTTATGATAAGATTATAAAAAAAAAAAAATTGAAATAGGTTAGAATGAAGTTTAAATATTTACGTACCAACATACGATCAATCCATACCCACAACGCCCGGATCTAGAACACGTCATTATTAAAATCAATTATTTATAAATATCGGTAAATTGTAACATTTTGATAACGTATAACGTCTCCGAAGTAGTTATCATAAATTGATAACAGATTGTCGTGAGGTCGGTCATAGAATATTAATAGAGTAAGTGTTTAATGAATTGGTGATATAAAAGTTCAAACCAAACGTGGTACGGACTGGAATAACCTGACGATGTTATCAATTGCCGATCTGCTAGCGGCTACAAGAGTACATCCAATACACACGCAGAGGGAGCTAATGAGTTGAAACCTCCCCATTAGCTGTATTATTATTTTTTCAGATTATGAATGAAATAAGGAGGATATGGATTTTACAATGATATGTTTTGTTTTTATTTTTTTCTTATATTTTTTTTTTATTGTCTGTGTATACAATTACAACCATATGGATTACTCCGATTCTGAACGGAGTGATGGAATCTATTGATTTTACAATGATGTGTGTTTTTTTTTTTATTTATTTTTTATATTTTTGTGTCTGACGACACCTTTTTTGGCAGTAAAAATGCTTCGATTTGCTTATAAAGCAACTTTTCTGAAAGGAAAGTGAATCTAGTTGGTACTTTGGGGGGTCAAAAGTAAAAAAATTTCAATATTTTTTAAATACGTCGGGAAAAACCCTAAAAAAATAAGGGAAAAACAGGAGTTTTTACGCAAAACCAGTTTTCGACAAAATCAATTTTTTTATTTTGCTATAACTCAAAAACTAATCCATGTAAATACTTGAAATTTTCACCAAATGTTAGGATTAGCGTTCTCTATACACCGTTAAATTTTCAAAGTATTTTGACTGTTATTGAGCTATTTATAGACAATTGAAATTTTCAATTTTTTTTAATTTTTTTTTTTTTAAATAACGATAACATTTTTTGGCCGGCCAGAAAATCTTGAAAATTTAATACAAGGTTTCTTATAAGTTGTTCCTTAACTGATAAAAAAAAATCTAATATCGTAAGTCACAATTTTTTTTATAAGTGCTCAAAGTTCCAATTTATACGAAATATGTAAAAATCACGATAATTTGCAAGTTATTTTGTAGATAAAAATTCATAAAATTTTTTCTGTTCATACTTAAGGTTCAAAATTTTAACACTAGGTTATCTATAAGCTACTCTTCAAAAATCTTTAAAAAATTTCTTTCGGACTTGGAGGAAAACATTTTATGACTGTTTGAAATTTTAATATTTACGAAATTGCATAGAATAACGATTTATTCTCGAACGATTTTTAATATTTGTTATAATTCAAAAAGTATAAGTCGCAGATTTTTGAAATTTCTACCAGCTATTAATATTGGTATTTCTTTTATGTATTATTTTTTTCAAAATATTATATTGATTTTTAAGCCACTTATAGGCATTTAAAATATTCGATTTTTTTTACATTTTATTTTTATAATCGGTGATAAAAAAAATTTGGCTCCTACAAAATATTTGAAAATTTAATAGAAGATTCCACTGAAGTAGTTCTTAATGTCATTCAAAAATTATTAAAATCCATAGGCACAATTTTTTTTTTATAAGCGTTTGAACAGCGAATATTGACATAAAATTACATGTAAAATATAATATAATGTATAATATTCTAGACTGACAAATGATATCGGTTTTTTTAAAATACCCTAACTCAAAAACGAAAAACCGCAACAACTTGAAATTACCAATAAATCTTTATATTGACGTTTTCTATACATGGTTAAATTTTCAAAGTATTTTGACTTATTTATAGACAATTTAAATTTTCGATTTTTCTAAATTTTTCGTTTAAAAATAAAATATATTTATACAATATTTATAAATAACATTGTATTATATTCTAGACTAACATATCATCTCCGTTCAGAATCGTTTTTCGTATACAATGATACCTATCATTGAATTCAAATTTAACAAATCCATTATAATGACCTATCCTATGAAGAGTCGTACTCCACCCCCAAGTGTACAGCAGAGCGAGGCCCATCCGGTTCTTTTTTAATTTTTTTTTTTTAAATAACGATAAAATTTTTTTGGCCGACCAGAAAATCTTGAAAATTTAATACAAGGTTTCTTATAAGTTTTTCCTTAACTGATAAAAAAAAATCTAAAATCGTAAGTCACAATTTTTTTTATAAGTGCTCAAAGTTCCAATTTATACGAAATATGTAAAAATTGCGAAAATTTGCAAGTTATTTTGTAGATAAAAATTTATAACATTTTTTCTGTTCATACTTAAGGTTCAAAATCATTGCATTCAAATTTAACAAATCCATTGTAATAATGACCTATCCTATAAACGAGGTGCACTCCACCCCCAACTGTTCAGCAGAGCGAGGCCCATCCGGTTCTTTTTTTAAATTGTCGTAGAGACTTGGAATTTTCACCAAAAGCTTTCATTACTGTTTGCTATAAATGGTATATTTTTTAAAATATTTCGATTTTTTTGAATTATTAATTGATATTTTAAAATATGTTTTCTATCGTGAAAAGTTGGCGAAATTATTTTGGTAAACAAAAATATGTATTTAACAATATACTACAAAGTGTCCCAAAATCAGTCATGATACTAACTAGATTTAAATTTTTTTCTAAATTCAAAATATCATTAACAACTCGAACATAAGTATCTTTTGATGTATTAGGTAAAAGCACAAAAACTAATGATAGTACTGTATTGTATTTGTTTGAATGTTTGTAAACAAAAGTTGTGTAAATAAATGCGGAGATGATTTAAATGTGCCATCAATAAACTAATGACTTTGCTCTGACGCTAATATTTTTAAACTGTTTTCTGATGAAAATAGTAATATTCTATTATGGTCATCCATACCACTATCATGTAGAAGAAATTGTTTTAATGTAACAGTATATGATTCAAAAATAATCAATTCCGACAATATGGTCGGGTTGGCAGGTAGTGCATTATCTCGATGTCTTATTTGTTGAATCTATTTTTTTTATGGCATTAATTGTTGGTAAAGCAGCAGATATTGCCTGAGAAAAAAACGGCATTTGTGCTATGACTTGTTGTGGAGTTGACTCAATTTTATTGGATGATATTTCTTTAATATTTGATAAGCATTGCCTTAAACCAATTTCTGCAGCATCTAATGCGTTATTATGTTTATTTTTAAGAGAAACAACCTCGTTGTTTATATAAAATATAAATTTATTTATAAAAGTGTATAATATGTATCCTTCCTCGAGGAATCGAGTTTCGATCGACACTTCCCAATGAGCAATATATGATCACATTAACGTTTTAGAAACGTTTCAAATCAACTTGTAACTTTGCGTTTATTATTATTTTTAGGTTCCACCGATGTTGTGGTAACTGCCGTTGTCTAAATTTGATGACGTTTCATAAAAGTTGTATTAACGTTTACATTACAATTTTATAACATCGTATCAACATCTCTGAGTTGTTATAAATAAAACATTCCATAAGTATCTACTAGTATCTATCTACTAGTATCACATTTAGTAGATATTACATAGATGTTATTAATCAACATCAGGCGAGATTGATTGAGTAGTAAAACGAGGGAAAAAAATGTCATATTATACTTCTCATTTTTGTTTAAGAGATAAGTTATGACTTTTGAAGAAAGCGCTCATTTTATTGAATGCTGTCCTTGCTTTACCTATACGACACTTTATTTCTTGAGTGTTATCCCATTTTTCATTAATCAT
>JASXSY010002943.1:0-89657 GCA_034509805.1 Sipha maydis
AGAGGTTCAAACTCTCTCCCTCGAAATTCAAGAAAATTATTAGAAATTTAGTAGAAATTTCAAAAATCTGCGACTTATACTTTTTGAATTATAAAAAATATTTAAAATTGTTTGAGAATAAATCGCTATTTTATGCAATTTCGTAAATATTTAAATTTCAAACAGTCATAAAATTTTTTCCTCTTATTCCGGTAGAAATTTTTTAAAGATTTTTGAAAAGTAGCTTATAGCTAACCTCGTGTTAAAATTTTGAACCTTAAGTATGAACAGAAAAAATTTTATGAATTTTTATCTACAAAATAACTTGCAAATTATCGTGATTTTTACATATTTCGTATAAATTGGAACTTTGAGCACTTATAAAAAAAAATTGTGACTTACGATTTTAGATTTTTTTTTATCAGTTGAGGAACAACTTATAAGAAACCTTGTATTAAATTTTCAAGATTTTCTAGGCAGCCAAAAAAAGTTTATCGTTATTTTAAAAAAAAATACTTAAAAAAATTGAAAATTTCAATTGTCTATAAATAGCTTAATAAAAGTCAAAATACTTTGAAAATGTTATGGTGTATAGAGAACGCTAATCTAAACATTTGGTGAAAATTTCAAGTATTTACATTGATTAGTTTTTGAGTTATAGCAAAATAAAAAATTTGATTATGTCGAAAACTGGTATTGCGTAAAAACTCCCGTTTTTCCCAAATTTTTTTATGGTTTTTCCCGTCGCATTTAAAAAATATTGGAAATTTTTAACTTTTGACCCCCCAAAGTACCAAATAGATTCACTTTCCTTTCAGAAAAGTTGCTACATAAGGCAATCGAAGCATTTTTACTGCCCCAAAACGTGTCGACAGACACAAAAAAAAAAAAAAAAAAAAAACACACATCATTGTAAAATCAATACATTCTTCACTCCGTTCAGAATCTAAAAGTTTATAAGATTAATGAAAAAAAATTTTTTAAATAAATTGGGTCACAAAGTATAATTCCAATAAATTTGGAAAAAGATATGAGAACGGAAGATATTTTTAATAATAATACTATATGCCGCTTCTATATAAATATATATTTACAAAAAAAGGGTCCAACATCTGAGAAAATAACATTCTCTGGGCAACATTTTGTTTCGACATCATGCATTTGAGTATATGCAAATATGTAACATCACTGCGTCATCCGATGCAGTTACTATAAATTATATTATAAAAAATAAAATGGTATGTTACGCGTATCACGACCACGTAAATGCATTATAGTTATAAAAATTAAATTAAAACAATACTATATCGATAAATCTCGTTTTAGGTATCTACGTGTACGTCTGTCGATTGAGAAAAATGACAATAATAATCTATGTAGATATATAGACAGGTGTGTTAGGTACCACGACGACGTAACGGCACATACATGTTGACAAATCAAAGAGACCTCGGTGTTACAATAAGTAGAGAACAAGAATAACGTATTGTATGTGTTTTATAATACTTATATAAAATATAATGTAATTAAATAGAGAAACCTTCGTATATTGTACTACAGGATTAAATACAGAAGACAGAACCCAAAACAAAACCCAAATTTATGAATGTACCTTGGCCTCGAAAGGTTAAAATATGTCATGTACCAGGTCAGTGGTCTCCAGACTACGGCCCGCAGCACCCATAGGATGGTAAATAAATATAGATATTATAGATAAAAAAATTATTTTAAAAATTATTAAAATTACAGTATATATATTATCATTTAAATTTATATCAATTATATTTAAGTATATTGTAGACAATATTTTATAAAAAGATTTAAAGTAAATCTATATTTTCATATAAATAAAAAATATAATGTGTTAATAAACTTTTGGCCGGCTAAGAGCATTTGATATTTTTTGTGGCCCTGAATAAAAAAGTTTGGAGACCCCTGTACTAGATATTACTGCACCTGGCATTATATACTCACAACTGACGTCTGTTGCCATATATATTAGGAAGTACACAGTGACGCATCTGCAGCGGAATAGTTTATTCGAGAAGTGCGCTGAAGGAGTTGATTTTCAATTTTTATAAACAGCTGTACTTCGTAAATGCTTGTTACTTTCCTCCCCCCCTCCTCACAAACACACACAAGAATCGATGGAATTTTTTTTATAATGTTACATCTATTTTCTACTATATAATAATTCGTTGGAATATTGATATTGATAAATACCTACTTATAAATACTAGTACAAGTTGAAATAATAAGTAGTAAGTGTACGTTAGAAAAAAATACATATAAACCTAATAAACTAAATTATTAATTTACGAGTTCAGTAACTCATGAAACAGGCAAACAAAATATAAAAAACACTATTGAACGTCGAGAAAAATAAATTTTTTCGCATTGATATTTTGGACCAATAATCATTATCGATATTTGGGGACCAGTTGTTATTAACTCTATTAATCCACCGTTTTCAATTTCTAGAGTTATTGTTATAAAAATTGCTAACGGTAATGACGAACTAAAAACATAATAATAAATAGTAGTTTATTCCGTTTTCACTTTTATTTTCATAAAATAATAACTCTCCCTTAAATATTATTATAAAGTCACCTTAAAAGGTCTGCGTTTTGCTACACAGCTGGCCCACCCTATTTAAATAATGTCATGGTTATACAATTTGTTATTTCAATTATTTATATAAATATAGTTAAAATAACATATAATGCAGGTAGGTTAATACAACTGGTATAAATCAACTCTAAAAAAAGTTATAAGTATAATAATATATAGATAGTCAAATATTTATTCATAATGTTTCATAATAATTAATGGTATTACCTACTATGAGAAATTACAATAAACAAAAATAAAAATGATTTGTTTGCGTTGTAAAATTGATTTATATTATTAATTAAATTAAGGCAGTATGAACTTAAGATTTCAATAAAAAAAAATATGTACAATAACCAGCAGTGGTAACTAGTAAATAAGTATAATATGTAATATTAGGTGTTATATACATTTATTACTTTGTATTATTATTATTATTTAATTATAAATACCAATTGTACTGCATCAAATATTAAAAAAATAAAGCATTCTTTCGAAATAATTTATAGAGACTAGTCTAAATCCAAATTTTAACGAGACAAAAACAATATTATAATGTATCTATGTAAGTGGAAAAAATATCAGTTTAATCCCATGAAAAAATAACAAATATTTACATACGTGTTCAAAGGTAATTTTGTAAAGTCGCGATGATGCATATTATTGACCGAAGTCTGTGAGACTTACATTTTTTTAAAACCTCAAATAAGTTTTTGATAACAAAAAAGGATTCTATAAGCAATAAATAAATTGAAAATTAATAATGGTAAAGAAATATTTAAAAAACCCGATATAAAGTTATATATTTTACTAACATTTAATTTTACCAAACAGTTGTAGATTTTAGTGGTTTTTAAATATATATTTTCCTCTTTTATTAAAGGCTAAGCCTTGTAGCTAAATATCTTTATTACACCAAGAATATTTTGAAACACACAACTTATTCATTAATTATAAAAATATTTAACCTGACATATTTTATTCTAATTATAAAAAAAGAAAAAATTTATTTTAATATATATTATTACAATTTTACAACTATCCTACGAATTGAATACATAGAGTACATATTTGTAATTTCGTCTGCAGTAAACAAAGTAGGAAATGATCTAATTCCTTTAATTTCTAGTTTAAATTTCATCAATAAATAACAATTAGGTTCTGGTTAAATACATTTGACAGGTCAGTAAACAAAATACGTAGTATTTTCAATGCTTAACTTGGTAAAAAAAAATAGTAAAGGTGCTTTGATGACATTTATATATATATATATATATATATATATATATATATTGTGTCTCTAATTAACTGAACATAATCTTTTTTATCCTAGTGGCGTTTACTGGGGAGGGGGCGAAATAGGCAGTCGCCTCCCTCCATGACCTTTTTTCCTTCAAATTTTTTATTATTTATATTTTACTAAGAAAATATATAAATGTGAATATATGTTTAAAATTTGTCCCACCCCTATGAAAAGGTCTAGGAACGTCACTGGTTCAACCTCTTATGACAATCTTAAACATTTTTCCATAAACTATTGAATATTCCATAACTTATTATACTCGCTTTCAAAGTTTAAACTATAACCTTAATATATAAATAAAAAATACAGTAGCGTGGTGAATATCTGTAAACCATGATGTACAACAAACCAGTATATTTCAATTCCTTCCCATCTACTTCTCTAGCACACCATTCTTGAAATGATTTCAAAAACATAAGTTGAAGAAAACTAAAACCTATAAAATATTGAAGTACCTATCTACTTACATTTTATCAACTAAAACTTAGAATTAACAAATTTAAAGAGGCTTTTCTCTCTTCTATTTTATAGTTAATTAAAAATACAGAATTATGATCTTAGTTTCGTATTATATTCTTATCGACTACCACATATTCCGTTGCATTAATTTCGTACAAGTAATATGTTAAAACTTGAAAATTTGCTATAAGTGTAATCATACAAAATCTTTACACATTTAAATCCAACCACACACCTACCCACCTACCCATTAAATGTTTACCATAACGCCTGTGCGTCATAAAAACCATTTCGCCGCGCTTCTGATGCATATTTTTTGTCTAAAGAGGTTAAAATTGGTCAACAATTCTAATTATAACAAAAATAAATAAATTAACTACAGGCGTTCTATGTAATAGCAATTGGTATACCAATACCGTATACGTGATTGTGTATGTCAAGAAAAATTGTCGATGTTGATCATTTAACATATCATGTACCGTTGTATCAAAAACTAATACTTACTTAGATATAAATTTTATAAATAATTAATTTTTTATAAAAATAGTAACTTTTTGTAATTTTAGTAAAAACTAAACTTAAATAAAGCATCGCTCTACGAGTCCTTTTTTGAAAAATAGTAGAAGACATTAGAATATCTGATAATTTAGTTTGGGTACTCAGTCTCACACGTCTCTTCTAAGTCAAGCACTGAATATTTTGAGTCTTATACATTTAAGCTTATGATAGTTAGGTAAGGAAAGTCACCAAAATAGCGTAAATTTTATTTCCACATCATCATTGAACTGATATAGTTAATACTGTCCTAGAATTACTGAAGACTTTTATGATAGAAACGTTAATATCAGTGTGTACACAATATGTCGTATAAAATTATCGTTATTGATTATTAATTATTGTTATCTAATAAATATACTGAACATAATAATCGAGCTTTCTAGCTATAAACAATATCTGATAGACTTGAATTCTTAAAAAATAACTACATTGTAATTAATCAGTTAAATCTTGAAATATGCCGACAAGACCATTTAAAAAAAAAATAAAGCTATTCATTAAACATACTTCAGGATTATTAACATTTCATTCCAGCTATAGATGTGTATGGAAAAACTATTTCATTACATATTTCTCTTTAGTGAATTTATTAAATAACATTATGCTTGATTAATAATACATACAGTTACTCGAAGTTAACTGCTTGAAAAATCATGAAACACGAACCACTTAAAGAAAAGAATATTCCAAATGAATGATAATGAATCTATTAAATATAGAAAAATATCATCTAAAAAGTTATCTATCATGGTCACTGAATCGTACAATATTTATTGGCCAATCAATTACACAAAAGGTAGTTTAAGTTCATTGGAGTATACGAAAAATATTAATGATAGTTGCAGACGGATCTTTCAAATGTTAATTATAACAAAGTCTTTTGGTATATTCTATAGTATATACTATGTAAATAAGTTTGTATAAAATAAGGTAACGGAAGTAACAGTTAACAGTTTATATATATATATATATATAGCAATTCTACCTTTACAAAATATTTTTCTTTATAATAAAAAAGATCCTACAATAGATTTACGTTTATATTATAATATACTAGCTGATCCCGTGCACTTCGCTGCTCGTTAAATATTTTTATTTGTTTTATATATTTTTATTTATTTAATTTTAAATAATTTGCACTCTTCTATTTCTCATGTTTGTAGCTGCATTTGTTCCACGACAAAAATTGGCATTCTGGCGTCTTCTTGGCATTTTTAATGACACAAACAAATAGAAAATATTCAAAGTACTTATTTACTCGTATATTTTTTGGTTACCTTGCAACGTCGGGTAATTCATTATATTAATCACTAATAAATAAATATTATTCTCAAATCCTATAACCCCCATAGCAACCATTTATAAACAAAAACAAAAATTTCTATCATAAATCTCAAAATTCCTGTTTGAGCATCTCCCGGGGGTGGAGTTAGGTCCATATATAAACCCTATAAACCCGCTCCACGACATTCTCTATCATTCAAAAAAAAAATCAAGATATTCGGCCCTGCCGTTCTCAACTGATGCAATTTCGAATTTTTTGTCTCCATTTTTATATATATAGATAATCTTATTATTATTAATATAATATTGTAAAATTGAATAGAACTTTGAAAGCTATCAAGGTGATGTAAAATATATAAATATGTTAAATATATCATAAATATACCATATACATAACCTCATTAAAGAGAAGGAGAAGTAGATTGTATATATATTTATAAATAAATGTAAAGTTACTTTCTCCTTTCGTGAAGCTTAACAAATGGTATAGGGAAGGGGCCATATTATATTCGGAAAATGAATTGCTATCAATATATCCCATAACTTTCTCTTATTTACTATTTAAAACTTCAAACATTAATGAAATACTTTTTTATACTGGTGAGAAATCAGATTGTAAAGTTAAATGAACTCTGTAGTTACTACACCTCCTTGCTCCTACTTGACTGCAAGTCACATCCGCTGTATAGTTTGTTCAATATTTTAAACTGATATTATGTCCTCGTATTATACTGTTAGGCTTTTAATTGTTATTATTTCTTTCAACGTTTTAATTTTTATACTTTCATAATATTATGATATAATTCTATACAAAAAAAATAAAAATGTATTTAAACAATTAACAAAGGTATAATACGAATTAGAAAAAACAGCCAAGAGCATGTTTTAAATACTAAAAAATGTTAATAGTTAAATATATTTAATATTTAACACAAAATACGAAAATAGTATGTTACTTTATTGTATTTACTGCTGAAATGTCAAAATTAATTGTCTATAAAAATTAATCGATAGACAGATATAATTGCATATGCTACACAATACAAGGAGTAATTATTGTTTTAACAAATACCATTATTTGTATCATTTCTAGTATAGAACTTCTTAAAATTATAATTATATTTAATAGGTATCAAGTAGTATTAAAAAAAATAATTCAATATTCTTTATGTATTCAAAATTTCATCGAATATAAAAAATTGTCTTTACATTTTTCTAAGTTTTTCATAAATAATAATATTAGTACCTTTATATTACAGTCAAAAAAAATTAAAACACAAGAAAATACGATTTTTAATATAGCTTTTCATATAATAATTCATATAGTGGTAAATTTATTTTATTTTACAATAAAGTTTGGTCGACTGTTTTTAAAATAGTATAATATATTGTACATTGTATTAAGCAGGCAAAGAATCGGAAATCAAATTTATCGTGGCGTCTGGTAAGAACTAGACTGTCTAGTTTTGTATTATTTTATGTTTCACACAGGCGTCAGACTATTGATTTTATTTTTGTTGCTAGGTCCCATGGACCGGAAACAAAGCTTACTCATAGGTCTAATAAAACGATGACTCACGTTGCGACATAAACCGATGCGACGTGCGTGTGTTGGCTATTAAATGATTACATGCAACTTTAACTAAATGTATTGAAATTTGAAATTCGAAACCATAAAATATTAATATAATGTATGTAAATGGAATAAAATTATCATACAATATACATAAAAAGTCATCGTTGGATCGATACTTAAAATGTGAATTTTATTTTATTTTGGGTTGTATATTTGTATCTATATAATGTTTACAGTCAGTAGTATTAAATATATTCCTTTTTTATTATAATGTAATTAATCACTGACCACAGCTCAATTTCAACAAATAAATTATATGCTGTAGTATATATACCATAATATAATGTATATCTTATATGTATAGACTATAGATTGTAGGTATAATACTCTTATTATTTACATGTACGTTAATACTTAACGATATAAATATATTAATATTTTATATTCATAAAAATAAAGGTACTTATTTATAGGAGTCTTTTCTTTTAGATCCCCAGTAGTAAAAAATGTTTAAAGCTTTATGTATTTTTTAATAATTTTTTTTATATTATTTTAAAAAAATGAGTTTATGTTTTAATATGGACATTGTAGCTTGTAGGTGTTTAGGGGACAATTTACAGGGTCTATAGAAATTACGGGGTTTTCGGATGAAAAAAATCGTATTATGATTTATTAATTCTCAATATAAACAAAAAATATTTATTGAATTAAAATTAAAATTAAATTGAATTATATATACACATAAGATATTTATACAATCATTGCAATATATTATATAAATACTATTAATAATTTTAGAAATTAGTCAGTCACTCCTTTAAAGATCTGACCTAACCAGTATACTATAAACTAACCAGTAACCAAAATCGGAATAAATGTTAATATTTTCTTAAAAAGGATAAGATTGAATATATAACTTCACCTTATTTATTCGCAGAGTGAATGTTACAAACTACAATAATGTATTTATAAAATAATATAAATAATAGACTGCATAGTTATCACAAAATATGTTAGTACACATAATTTTTTAGTGGCGTATTATTAAATTTTTCTGGGAGGGTCTGCAGTTTATGTGACAGTTTCTCTTTGCGATAGTTTACTATATATTTCAAAGATACGATTACCTAATATCTATTGCCTTTGTCGTGTTTTATATTTAACCGTAATTTGGAAACCATAGTCAGAATAACATTATATAATAATTATATACTGTACTTATTACTTATGTTGTAGGAACATGTATCTAATTTTTTTTTTTTTGATCTGGGGAGGGTAGCCCTGGACCCCCTCTCGTAAATACGTCAATGATATTATAATAACGCTATTCTTAAATGCATGTAAAATATGATATGTAACTTAACATAATTAATAATTTTATTTAATTATGAATTCAATAAGACATGATATGAAATGAACTATAGGTACTTCCTCATAAAATATTTTGTCTGGTGTCATATTATATCTATTTGTATTTAATTGTGTGCATAATAATTACTATAAGTTTTATTAAGTAGAATAAGATAATTTTTGTTAATTACTCATCTAATTTTAATAAATTTATCTCTGTTAATTAACTAAAGTCATATAATTATAAATATATAAAATTAAAAAAAATTAAATTTTAACATAAAATTGTATATCTAAATAATTTACTTATTGAACAATTATTTAATTACATACATACTCTTAATTAAAGTTGTATGTATGTTATGTGTTGGCTGATGAGCCATATACGATTCGGCGAGCATTTTTTTACTGTTGTATTAATGACTTATTTGACTTCGAATTAACAAATATTATACATTTATACACCGTGAAATATGTATGTATATGTTTTAAAATATATGAAGTATATCTACAATATTGCACTTGTGCATAAAGTATATACTGTATATAAATACGTGTGTGTGTATTCAGCAGTGAAGTGTGAGAGGCTTTTTTCGAAAACAAGACTGAGGATGACGGTCAGTCTATATACGGGCAATGCTGTTATGGCAAGTGGGTAGGTTTGGTCGTGTGCGTAGGTCGTTTACCTACTGCTGCGCGCGATGTGATAATCGTCGAACGTACATGCCGAGAACGTGGCCTTATATGGTTACATACTCAAGTACGTGTTTCAATATTTTTACATTTATTTTCATACTAGAACTGCTGCGGTTGAACATAAATATCCCGTTAAATTTCCGTTTGCCATTTTCCAAATAAATACATATAATGAACCATCAAACCAGATGGTATTTCTTTGATTAATATCATTTGAGAAAGTTCCACTATTCGACAAAACAATTTTCATATATGATGTATCTTGCATACTATTGTATACGTAAAATAATCCACTTTGTGTATTTATTTATCTATTTTTTGTTAAATATATAATAAATATTGTTTATGTTTATGTTGTGTATACGTATGTGTATTCACGAGGAATTGATGTTTTCATTACAGTTATTTTTATCACATCACTATAAGGATGTATAGTCATGTGATGTTGTAAAATAAAATCAATCGTTTCAACTAAGAGAGATTTTAAATTATGCGGCTATATATGAGAAGTGAAGTCAATAATAATAATAAAAAACTGTGAAAACAAATGAAGTTTTTTTACTGCTACATTTTTAATCTTAATATTTTTTTAACACATTTTGTTGACAATTTTTTACTTTAAATTTATTTTATAATTCCATTAAAACAAGGTTTCAAATCAAAAAATAAATGTATAAAACATTTTCAATTTGAAAAAAATAAGTAATAATAAATTAATAAATTATTTTACAAGACTTCTCTTTCAGGGTTCTTGAAATATGAAAACCCTGCAATCTACATTTTACATAGTCATAAAACATATTTGTACAACTATATCTTAATAAACTTTTAATTAAAACTAAATTTGTTTTTTGAACTTATGACCTACTTACCCATATTATATTTATCGTGATGATATGATTAATACTTTTTTTTTATTTATAAAATTGTTATACATTTTCTTAAATTTAAAAAACCTATTGCATAGGTTATAGGTGATTCTCATATTTAATGGTAATTATACATATCATTATAATTATTATGTTATAACTTATAATCATATATATTCAAAAATATAGACTTCTAAATTGTTTCCTCTTTATCATTTGATTTTGTAGAATTGGCTAATTTTTATTTTTGAGAAAATAACAATTATATTACACTTTTGAGTTGTACTAAAATCAAACGAGGCCTTAATATATTAATCTGCAGATGGTAATTTGCTCTGCATCTAATAATATTCGAAATTATTTAAGATTAGCTTATGATATCATACTATTTTTTACTAATATACAACAATCAGGCCCGTATACAAGAGAAGCTTTAGGGATTCAACCCCGGGAGTTACCCCCCCCCCCACGAAATTTTTAAAGTAGATATAAATTTATAATATAATAAAAACTAACTACATACCATATGTATAAATGTAACATATAATTGTACAACTACAATTTATTCATGTATTAAAATATTTTAACACCCCCCCCCATCCCCGAAAATGTATCCTAACTTGCTTGACTACAATACAATATTTTTATATTTATATGGCTCAACGTTTATTAGTGCCTATTCGCTATACCTATAAGTATATTTATACCTATTGTCATAGGATGATGGATATTAAATAATATCTACTTTAAGTATATATAGTGTATACAATAAATTACATCTTGGTCATCAATATCTTCATAAAATTATAACTGTTGATTCAAAATGTAATATTCGAAATATTATAATCTAGGCCGTGGTTTTATCTATAGGCCAAGATTTGTTAATTGAAGAACCAGTAGTTACATTTTCTTGCAATAGGTAAGATACTCGACTAAATTAATATAGTGGTTACTTGTTATGCATATAAGCTTTTTGCAATAAATTATTATTTCTTATATTTTGTAATAAATATGATTGTTTAAATCAAAATATACTAGTTATGTTTATAATGTATTTTGTTACAATTACAATTGGTACTTTAGAGCCTGATAAATGTTATATTTTATGTACATTTATAAAAAGTGCATAACTTTTTGATTGATTCAAAAAAAAAGTATTAAAAAATTTTAATAATTTAAATATTGATATTTGCAATGTTAAATAAAAGTACTAAATACGTATTCATACCTAAAATAAGGATAGATTTTATTAAATCTATACTTTAATGGTGTTTAATGAATTCAGTTTATAATGTAATAAGTTATACAAAATCAAATGAGTTTAAACAAAAGATGTTTCATAATCTATAATGATGTACTACAAATGATGTATCGTTTGTATACAATTTGATTAATAATTATATAAATATATATTGGTAGAATATGATAATCACTATGATAATTGTACATACTTTTTTGTTAAATCTAAACATGTATATTATACCTACAAATAGTATAGAAAAATAATTTAGTAATGCAGGTATGTAAGTAATAATAAATATATTATATTACTATAACTATATGAAACATGAATCATGAAACATATAAATATTAAATAGTACCAAATTGATAGTGAATTTATTGCTAACCACGTATGGTATAGGTACTATATATTATATTATAGGTACTATAATGAAATCAGAAATTATTTCAAAATAATGTAATACTGCATATATTCAATGTAGATTAGTTGGTCAGTAAACTATAAATAATGTATTACTTATATTTCACTTGATATTTTAGTAAGCTTATACAATAGTTCTTATTTATAGGAGCCATACTTAAGTATTTGAATTGATTTATGAAATTAGAACGATTGATGTCTTGAAGCACTACAAATTAAATAGTTTTTTTACTTAAGTAAATACATTAAGATTCAGTATATACTCCACTTACATAGTTAACATTTATACATTAAAAAAATAATCAATAGGTGTGACCAATAAAATTTAAATGAATTTAGAATGTTAAATTTAAAAAATGGCGGAATCTATTTTTAATCACTATTTAACAAAAAAATTAAGTCAGATTGATTATTTTATCATACAAATGATATATAGTATATATATCGTAACAGTCAGTAATTGATTTAGGTCAAAAAGTTTTATAGTCTGTAGACTGCAGCCAATCATTGGTAATATTTTACTAAATACCCTATGCATATGACTAACGTTTATGTAAATTATATTTTATATTTTTGACATATAAAAATTAGTAGCAATTATGTTAGTTTGCATTTAAAATATTTTCATTTATCTGTTAAATAATAAATATATAATAATATAATATATATGTATATAATAATATATTATCTGAAAATTTTCGTAAATGGTATGTATACATATAGGTACTTATTAAATCTCAACTCATTTTTATTTAGAATGTATTTTATTTCATGTTATTCTTAGTTTGCATAATTTAATCATCAATTATTCCATTATACCTACTCATACTTAAACCTCGAAAAGTTTTTGTAACCCTCTTAACTTTTTTAAATAAAGACTAGAAACCTTTTACAATTGGTACTTGGTTAAGTCATATCAGGTATTTATAAAAAAATTTAATATAATATTTTATAAAGTTTTATTTACTGTTCATTCTTTCGTTTATTATTTTAAATATAGTTCTTATTATACTTATTATATACCTATGTAATATATTATTATAGATTTCCACTATTAAATAATTATATTAAATGATAGTTTTGCATTGAACTTAGAGATGTTTGAGTCGTCTAAAACCATTTAATGATATAGGATTTTAAATTACCAAGGTCCTCACCCACGACGATCCAAGTCTTAATGTATTTTAAATTGTGGGCGGCGATTTAACTCCTACTCGAAGTTACAATAATTGTTCAATTTCCGTCGTTCGTTATTGGAGGAAAAGGAGCGCCTCTGTAAAATAAAATAGCATAATGTAACTGCTTCGCATGACTTCCTAAACCTAAGCGAATAATAACAGAGATAGAATTTACAACAATACCACATTAAATTAATAATTATATGTGTATATATAGGTAAACGTATCAAACTTAGTAACACCCAAGAAATTAACTTTGTATAAGCTTAAGGTATGTACAAATAAAACATTGAACAGCTTTTGCGAAATAGTTATATATTTATATAAAAAAAGTTAATATGATATAATTCTATAATATGTAGCTTAGTATTTTTTGACTTTTATGAACAATTTTAATTAGGTTATCAGTCATTAGAGCAGTTCAAATTATTAAAATGTATCTTTTATATATTTATAAATGCTATAGAGGTACAAAAACTTCAGACTCTCGAATATTTTATTCTAAATTGGGAGCTTGGTAAATCTAGTTATTGTAGAACTTTTATAAAACAATTCTAAAAAAAATTGATTTGATTATGATTAAGATTTCTAATTTAAGAGATCTAAAAGTTATAAAAATCATAGTTTTTTAAAATATTATAAAAATTTATATTTTTTTCAATTCAAATGTTCACACATTGTTCGAAAATCGGTGTTTAATTATCTACAAAATAAAATTCATTATAGTTTAAATTATTATTTAATAGTTTAAAAAATAAAAAAAGAACCGGATGGGCCTCGCTCTGCTGTACACTTGGGGGTGAAGTGCGACTCTTCATAGGATAGGTCATTATAATGGATTTGTAAAATTTGAATTCAATGATAGGTATCATTGTATACGAAAAACGATTCTGAACGGAGATAATATGTTTGTCTAGAATATAATACAATGTTATTTATAAATATTGTAATAAGTATATTTTATTTTGAAACGAAAAATTTAGAAAATTTAAATTGTCTATCAATAAGTCAAACTATGTCAAAATACTTTGAAAACTTAACCATCTATAGAAAACGTCAATATAAAGATTTGGTGAAAATTTCAAGTTGTTGCGGTTTTTCGTTTTTGAGTTAGAGCATTTTAAAAAAAACCGTTATCATTTGTCAGTCTAGAATATTATACATTATATTATATTTTACATGTAATTTTATGTCAATATTCGCTGTTCAAACGCTTATAAAAAAAAAATTGTGCTTATGGATTTTAATAATTTTTGAATGACATTAAGAACTACTTCTGTGGAATCTTCTATTAAATTTTCAAGTATTTTTTAGTAACCAAATTTTTTTTATCACCGATTATAAAAAAAAAATGTAAAAAAAAATCGAATATCTTAAATGCCTATAAGTGGCTTAAAAATCAATATAATATTTTGAAACAAATATGACAAAGAAAATGCCAATCTTAACAGCTGGTAAAAATTTCAAAAATCTGCGATTTATACTTTTTGAATTATAACAAATATTAAAAATCGTTTGAAAATAAATTGCTATTTTATGCAATTTCGTAAATATTTAAATTTCAAACAGTCATAAAATGTTTTCCTCTAAACCCGTAGAAATTTTTTTAAAGATTTTTGAAGAGTAGCTTATAGATAACCTAGTGTTAAAATTTTGAATCTTAAGTATAACCAGAAAAAATTTTATGAATTCTTATCTACAAAATAACTTGCAAATTATCGTGATTTTTACACATTTTATACAAATTTGAGCTTTTAGGGCTTATAAAAAAAATTTGAGTAAACCGATCACCGATATTTATTAGTTACGATAATTTTAACTTATTATAAACCTTGTATTAAATTTTCAAGAGTTTTCGGTCTGCCAATTAAATTTTATAGATGTTTAAAAACAAAAATTTTACAAAATTCGAAAATTTAAATTGTCTTTAAATAAGTCAAAATACTTTAAAAACTTAACCATGTATAGAAAACGTCAATATAAAGATTTGGTGAAAATTTCAAGTTGTTGCGATTTTTGGTTTTTGAGTTAGAGCATTTTAAAAAAATGTAATTTGTAAAAACGTGATTTTGCGTAAAATTTCCCGTTTTTTCGTAATTTTTTCATCGTTTTTTTCGATTTTTTTTACTGCCAAAAAAGGTGTCGTCAGACAAAAAAAAAAAATAAAAAAAAAAACACACACACATCATTGTAAAACCAATAGATTCCATCACTCCGTTCAGAATCTAAAATATAACTATGTTTAAGTATATCGATAGGGAAACAATAATTGGGTATAATATTACTGTATTATGTAGATAAATCATAGACGATTTAAAATATATTAAATTATATACGTATATTGTTCATCAATATAAAAAACTAATAAGCGTTGGTATCACTATAATATTTAAATAAAATTTAAGACCAATTATTTACAACCTTCACTCGCCAACCAGAACAGAATAAAAATAATAATCTATAATCTTTGAAATGGGCTAGTATACATATAAACAATATAATGATTTATAAATATAAACCATAATAAATTTATAACTATAAGCGCTTTAAATTATAACAGTTATTTTCTTATTATAATTATCAATGATTTTATAATCATGTTTATTTATTCGATATAGTATGATTTAATCATTTGTATTTTTTTTAGAATTTAAATAACATCTTTTTTGAACTATAAATATATTGATAATAAATATGATATAGAATATAAATGATAATCTATATTCATTGATCATATGTAAAATGCTTCATAATTAAAACATGACCTTAAATAGAAATCAATAATGAAAGTACACAAGAATAATCCAAATTACATCTAACTTTATAACAATTATCAGGGGACCTCGGTTCATCATAATCACATTTATTCTTTATGTAGTGTTAAATGCTGAGCATTTATGCTTGGCTGTTGCTACAAAAAAAAAGTAACAACCAAGCCAACACTATAGGTACTAATTTAGGTAAAATAATATTCATCTAATCATCAATGTATACGTTCCACGGATGGAAAAATTATTTTTCGAGTGCTTATACTTGTAGGTAGGTACTTCCGTTAGTAGACTTTAAAATTAGCTCGTTACAGACACAAATAGTTGTATGACGTACCTATATATTAGGCGTGGTTTAACGGTGTTGATGGAAGATTTTAATTTTGATAAATTATGCACAACAAACCAACACCGCGACTAGGTAACCATAATTTATAATTATGTTATTTTTGTTGGTGTTAAAGAATAATAAAATAAGTTTAGTATTTATCATATGTAATTGTAAAGATTGATATTATCATTCTTATTATTACATTTTGAATGGCCTCGGTGGCGCCGAAATTATTTTAAACAGGTGATCGCTATTCTAACATATAACTAGTAACCACCCTAATGATACAAATACTCATTATTATAAAAAAAATGTATGCATGCAATATTTGGATTAAAAAAGACCCTTATTTCGATTTGATGTTTACGTAAAACTTGCAAGCCTGGGCGTCCACCCCAATTTATTATTTCGTTACTGCTGAGTTACATGGAAATAAAGTGTCGATGTTAATACTGTCTATAGAGTATAAGTATACTTAAAATGTTTAATCATATGTCATAGATTTTAGTCCACTTTATAACTTTATTTTATTAGACCATTTTTTTCTTTATTTCAAAAAATATCGTGTACGTTATTATAAAATTATACACCATTCTATTAAAATGTTATGCAGAGTACAATATAATATATAAATTGTAGCCTGTGGTTACTTATATATTTGGTAAATGTCTATTATTATTTAACATTGAATACCTACTCTAAAAAAATTAAAAATTAAAAATCACAACAAATAAATAATATTTACCTACGTATATATTATATTGTATGGTTCATTCATAAAATCTCATGATAAAAAACACAACGAATCTGCAGTACTACTTGACCTTGAAGTACATGATGTATATCCATATAGAAATTATGAAAATGAGTTCCAGTTATATCAATCACGTAGCACATTCGAATAACATTGTTATATTTATATGTACACTCGTTTAGACTTCTAAAGAATTAATTTGGATATTTAAATATGTTGACTATAAAAGCAGTCGTGTAGGCAGCTACAGCGATGTACACAAGGAATATTTTTCAATGTCTGATAAAAATATTATATAATATTTATTAATAAAATAAGAATAAAATATTATGTAAGGCATGAAATTGTTCTATTATGTATAAATATATTAGGTTAAAAATATTTGTTTCCTTTCAATTGTTGTTTTATTATTTTATTTAAACTACTGATTTTTGAATGTTAGCCTATCATTTTGTGATAAATTACTTTCCACAACATTTTTACACAGGTATTTAATTACTTATCATATAACTTTATATATATATATGTACCTACTTATGTATCTTATACTAATGTTATCGAACAAAACAACTATAATTGGCGCAACCCATAACTATTTTTTTTGTATTATTAACATTCTTATTATTGACCAATGTATATTCAGGGCCGTCGAGAACTTTTGAGGGCCCCGGGGCTGATCGATTCCAGGCCTCCTCATACTTGTTTGGCCAAGATATATACTACTTGTACACACTTAAGTACAATAAAAATATTAAAATTTGCATCTTATGCTATAGCGAATGACATAATAAAATCATTTTGAATAAAAAGCTGAGACGACGGGCCCTTTCAGAGGTACGGGCACCGGGGCTCTAGCCCTTACTGCCCTACCCTCTCGCCGGCTCTGTGTATATTATTAATTTTGATTATTTTTGACGTAGGATTTTATATTTTCAAGTAACAACGGCAACGTTGCATGCAAAATGGGCGCATTTGGGCTATAAATCAGGGTGTCAAGTTTTTTATTTTGGGCGAAAATGTCCATAACCCTCGGGGCACAAATGGGCTGCTCATGGACGCAAATGGGCTACAGCCACTATAATATGCTTATTTAAAGTTTGGACTCGTGTTCAAAGAGGTAAGGACAGAGGCGGATTTATTTTTTTTACGGCTATAGGCACCAAAAATTTGCCGCCCCTATAATAGGTGAACTAGTTACAATACCCCTTCAAAATACCTACTCTAAATATTAAATATATAGACAAAAGTATTCGACATCCATTTGAATTTAATTAATTTTCAAATTTTTGATACGTTTAATGTTTTTTTGGTAAAACACTACAGAAGTTGCCGCCCTAGGCAACTGCATACAGTGCCTTATGGGATATCCGCCATTTGGGTAAGTACATACATTTTAACATATAGATAACCAGTTGTCTTAAGATTTACGTTAATATAATCAATCTTATATACAATTATATTCAATCTTATATACTTAAGTGCAATTGCATATTTGATTGGTATTTTAATTTTAATTATAGAAATAATTAACAAATATAATTACAAAATTATTTTACTATTTGATACCTTTTATTACGCATATTTGAATGATGAAAAATGTCAAGTCACAGTCATATTATGCGTTTACGATTCGTGCACGAAATAACTGTTACATCACCAGCCAGTTATGTAGGTGTAAGTACACGGTTTGACCGAAAAAGGAGTATGATACAGGTTATTTGTCATTATTTCCAGGTAAATTAGCTACTTATTACTTGATGTTTTTGTTATTCAATGTTGCGTACATTGTTTAATGTATTATCTAAAACATTTTTTCTTCTATTCGGTTTGTTTATCTCCGGTTAAGCACCCCAGTATAATTCGCATATTTGCGTTTAAACGTATTGTACGGAACACGTATTTAATATACATACGTGTCTATACAAATCGCGAGTTTTTATTTTCAGTTTCTTATGTACCAATGTGTGAGTATCACGCAAGGGTAAAAGCAGAATGAGTAACAAGTCTGATGGCAATTATTTGGTGTCGAAAAAAATCTGTCATTTACGTGGTTCGAAAAAGATAGCCAGTGGGAGCGTACATGTCGTATTTGAACGCCGAAAAATGGTTTTTTTTCTATCGAAAATACATTATCGGGTTTACTGTCCGTTAAAGGATCGAGCGTCGGATGGGACAGCAGAAGGCGGTGGCAGACGTCGTAAACAATCGTCGGCACATTTGCGGTGGTGTGCGCACTGCACGCAACGGTGGCGGCGGTACATTGGCCGACGCCCAAAACGGTGAATGGCACGCGATTAACGATTGAGTTATTCAAATTCAAAAAAAGGATGAAGGGCGATACGTTGGATAGGGGGGAAAAAAACCAACGGAAATAACTAGAAAAATCGTTATGCGCCACGTTTACGTTGGTACCACTGTGGTGGCTGGCCAATCGGATCGCGGGAAGGGCGTCGATTGGAGCGGTTGCTGGTGAGTCGCCAACGCCGTAAAACCGACAAAACCAGTGCCGCAGCCATTTTATTTCTCTGTATTGTCTGAGTCTGTCATTGGGCCTGAAGCTTAACAGTCATTCCGATTGTCACGCTCTTTGTACACCGTTAATTTTCAAGTTTTTATCGACAAATTTGCACTTCACCCGTTCCAATCATGAGGGAAATCGTCCATATACAAGCCGGTCAGTGCGGAAACCAGATTGGAGCTAAGGTAATAATTATTTTACTTAAATATTGAACAGGCCTACGTGAGTTGGTCGCCTTTGATGTATTTATAGTTTTGAGTGTTATCGTGAATTTCGCTTCAGTTTATAAATTACATTGTTTCCTATTCATTTAATTTTCGATAATTTTATTTTCCGTCGTCGGCGCTACCGATCGCTATGAAGACTATGCAATTCACCAATTAATTCCAACCCAATCGGCTCGAAAGCGTCCGAGATAAGCGGATTAACCGCCAAAATATTGCTCCTGTAAACAAAGCAAGTATTTACTCATTAGTGTGAGGTTTTTTCATGGTTCGTGTGAAAAATACACAATTTTAATTTCTAGATTATTTAATATTGTTTAAAAAAAAAAAGTTAAAAGTTTAATAAAGTTAAATAGTTTCAAGAGAGAAAAATCGTTAGATACTTGAATTAATAATTTAAAATTGTAAAGTTTTAATGGTTGTTTGGGACCAATAGTTGATACAAGATATTTTTTTCCAATTTCTTTGTGTATGTTTTTTCTTGGAAGTTACAATTTTTTAATAATTTATATATATTATTCTTTCATCTTTCATTCTTGTATGTAAAAGGTCATGATTTTATAAGTACCTTACTAAATTGTAATGAAACTTATTTTACATTGAAGGTTCATTATTTTTTGTCTTAAAATTTATTTGAATTGTATGCATCATTAGTCAACCGTAACAAAATTATTATGTTAGGTATTTGAATCGTAATAAAAGATTTTTCAAGTTGATAACAATTAGATAATATTTTAACATTTAAAATTTTTCAAGTACTGCAAACCGTCCAACAATTATTTATATGTACCATTTTTAATGGCTTAATAATTAGGTGTCCAATTAAATTTAATTAATAGAATTTAAGACCTATTTTGGATCTTAATATTCTTTAAATATCTATTAAAATTATTATGACATAACCTACTGATGGACATTATTAGTATGTATTAGAACATTCTAATTATTATATTAAAAACTGAATTTATTTGATTATTAATATTTTTTTCAAAATTCTAGTTCTGGGAAATCATTTCTGATGAACATGGCATCGACCCAACTGGTGCATACCATGGAGACTCGGATCTCCAGCTGGAACGTATTAATGTATACTACAATGAAGCCTCTGGTAATTATTAAATTGAACTTAGAGAAATTTTTATTTTCTATCCTTTAATTTTAAAATTAAATGTAAATATCTAAATAACTTTTTTTAGGTGGAAAGTATGTACCCCGTGCTATTTTGGTTGACTTGGAACCAGGTACCATGGACTCTGTTAGGTCTGGACCGTTTGGACAGATTTTTAGACCTGACAACTTTGTCTTTGGACAGTCTGGAGCTGGAAATAACTGGGCTAAAGGTCATTACACAGAGGGTGCTGAGCTTGTAGACTCCGTGTTAGATGTTGTTAGGTGTGTACTTTTAATATTAGTTAAATACTAATTTTTGAATATTTATATATTTCGTATATAAATTTATATTTTACTACTGATTTACTATGTACATTAACATTTTAATTATAATATCTAAGTTCCATCGTTTTATAAAAACATTTCTAAATTCTCGTAGTTCTTATCTAGATACTTTATTAAAACTTAATGATTAGTTTAATTTAAATTTCTTATGATGATTTTATACTTTTTTCAGGAAAGAAGCTGAAAGTTGTGATTGCCTTCAAGGCTTCCAATTGACTCATTCCTTGGGAGGTGGAACTGGCTCTGGTATGGGAACCTTGTTGATCTCCAAAATCAGAGAAGAATATCCTGATAGAATAATGAACACATACTCTGTTGTACCTTCTCCCAAAGTTTCAGACACTGTTGTAGAACCCTACAATGCAACCCTCTCAGTTCACCAATTGGTAGAAAATACTGATGAAACCTATTGTATAGATAATGAAGCTTTGTATGATATTTGCTTCCGAACACTTAAACTCACAACACCAACATATGGTGACTTAAACCACTTGGTATCTTTGACCATGTCTGGAGTAACCACTTGTCTTAGGTTTCCTGGTCAATTGAATGCTGATCTCCGTAAACTTGCTGTCAACATGGTTCCTTTCCCCAGATTACATTTCTTCATGCCTGGTTTTGCTCCTCTTACATCCCGTGGAAGCCAACAATATAGAGCTTTGACTGTACCAGAACTTACCCAACAAATGTTTGATGCCAAAAATATGATGGCTGCATGTGACCCACGACATGGACGTTATCTTACAGTAGCAGCTGTATTCCGTGGCCGTATGTCTATGAAAGAAGTTGATGAACAAATGCTTAACATCCAAAACAAGAACTCAAGCTACTTTGTTGAATGGATCCCTAACAATGTGAAAACAGCAGTTTGTGATATCCCTCCGAGAGGTTTGAAAATGTCTGCCACATTCATTGGTAATTCTACTGCCATCCAAGAATTGTTCAAGAGGATTAGTGAACAGTTCACTGCTATGTTTAGACGTAAGGCTTTCTTACATTGGTACACTGGTGAAGGTATGGATGAGATGGAATTTACTGAAGCGGAATCTAACATGAACGATTTAGTATCTGAATATCAACAATACCAAGAAGCTACTGCTGATGAGGAAGCTGAATTTGATGAAGAGCAAGAACAAGAAGTTGATGAAAACTAGACTTATTTTAAAAAAAATTAGCTTTATAACTTAATTTTTGTTACTTTTTATTTAAAACAAAAATTCTGTATATTAATCCTTCAATTTTTTTTATACTTAATGCTTATTCATTCCATTATGATGATACATTTCCCCTGTACTAAAAAGACACTGCTTTTTTATTTTAAATTATTTTAATTGAACAATATAGCTTTCTAAGATTAAAAATGAAATTATTCTTTCAGAGCACATGAAAAATTTGTAATTTTTTGATTACTATATTTTTAGTCCTCATTCTAATATTTTAAGTAGATTTTAATTGAAAATGAGATTCATGTTCTTCCATTTATTGCATTAAACTTGCATTATTGGTAACTAAAGAAAAATCATTTTTGATAAATTTTGGTTATTTAAATCAATTGAATTGATTAACTAGAGTTATATTAAAAGAATATTGTTTTTTAGAGTTTTGTAATAACCAATTATTATTTTTAGTTTTGTTAGAATAGTATGAAATTAATGATAAATAAGCACTTTGGAGGTTAATCTTCTATTGTTCATTGCGAAATCAGTTATGAAAAAAAATTTTATAGGAAATTATAGAATTTAATAAACATTTATAATACTTAAAAATTTACTATAAGTAAAAGATAAAATACAACTTTATGATTACCTTGATAAATATTGGAAATTTCTTGTTAACCGTCATAATGTGTAGAAATCGGTAAATAAAAAGTAGACTTTTAAGTGGTCAATTACTAACAATTGCTGCTGTACAATCTAATTTAGAAAATAAGGGTCAGTATCGTGAATTATTTCATACACATTTACATTAAAGTACTAAGCCATTTGAATATTCATAATGATTACTTATTAGGTACATGATTTATTTACACTCATTAGTAATAACTCAAGTAGGTAATGAGTCATTACCTACTTCAGTTATAACAATAAGTTTCAACTATTTAACATATATAACATAAACATTAAATTAAAAAATATGCTTTGATTATTGAGTTATATTTTCCAAATACTGTAACTGTAAATTATAAGGAAAAAATATAAATTTATATTTTCTTTAGAATATTAAGTCCTTGTACATTTTCATACAATATTAATGACAAATTAATAATAGCTATAAATTCATATTTAAAATACACTTGTAGGGTTTGTCATCATTAGGTCCAATAATCTAAAACAAATACAATCTTCAAAATACTTGTCAGTAGAAAATTGTTAATGACTTGTATGAAACTAATATGGCATAATGTGATTGATAATTGAGTAGAAATCCAGTTAAGTAACATACATTTTTATAATAATACTGCTATATCAATTACTATAATAATAGAGCTTTACAACAAAAATAGTAGTTCTGTTAATGTAAAATATAAACGGTTATAAATTTAATATTCAATTTAACTTGTCATAATGCTTTAAATTCATAGGAAAAAATATCTGTAGTTAGATAATCCAGTTGTATTACCAGTGGAGGCTCGTGCAATGGTAACAGCAGCATGTAAACCACACAAACATATAAAAAAAATTATTAGATTTCTACAGTTAATTATAATTGGTTTTTTTGTACATAGTCTGTAATTAACAAAAATATTTATTAAAAAAAAGAAGTTTTTGAAGATTTTTGTGTTGAGAAGTATATCGATTGGCGATTAAATAATTAACGGAACACATGTTTGTTGTACTCCGGGCGGCCAAACAAAAATTAGTTTTATGCTTAGCACGTCAGTTATACATGATTATTTGGAATAAAATTAATGTTTGTACCGGACTTATTTGTATTGTTCTGCGTATCACGTTGATCGTGGATATAAGATTTTATGTTTATATTTTATACGTAAGTTATATTTTTATTTCACCATGACGAAGAGCTTAAAAAATTTAAATGTTGATGAGAAAGTTATATATACCTACATCTAAAACAAAAGTTAAATATTTTATCCGCCTACATAGGTATATTTTAAATCATTTGTGTATCACCTAATTTGAACCTCACGAGCTGCCACTGAACATAACCATATGTTAACTGAATATTGAAAAAAAAAAAATTAAATTTATATTACTTGCGAAAAGTGACAAAACAACAACAGCAACAGTTTATGTATCAAATGCCATTGTACTGATCATTAATTTAGTTAATTTGGTAATAAAACGAACCGAGTTACTTTGAGTTTGTTCAATATTATTATAACTATTCATTGGTACTTATCGAAAAATGACTTCCCAATTTATCCATACCTAATAAAGATTCAAGTGCAGTACTAGAAATGACAGCTGCTATAAGTTCAATTACTTCTTATGTTTGTTATTGATTATTATTATTCATTAGCACGAAATAAGAATTAAGGTACATACATAATGTACCTACATTTGAGCTCATTAGTCATTAAGAATCAACAGATATTTAAGAATGCGTATTCGAAATTATTTTCATTTCCCAATTTGATAACGAATGATAACAGCATGTGACTACAAATCACGGCACAGATTACACAAATGTCTGTAATCTGTGGTAGCATGTTTTCAAATTTCGCCGACCGGAGCGGTTGCTGGCTAGTCCTGCCTTGAATTTTTTCATATACGTGTATAAGTGAGCCAACCCGACGAAACCGACAAAACCGGGCAGCAGCCATTTTATTTTTCTGTATCGTCCGAGACGGTCGTCGCGCACTTTACTGAACAGTCTTCTCGAGTTCCTACTCTTGTTCAGTGGTGTGTACGTTCATTGATTTTTAAAATTTTTCTTTTTTCAAAGTTTTCACTTAACCTATTTTAATCATGAGGGAAATCGTACATGTTCAAGCCGGTCAGTGCGGAAACCAAATTGGAGCCAAGGTAATATACCAATATCATTATACTTTTCCGCCGTCGTGTTCCGTTCTTACACCGGCCGTTGTCGCTCAACATGGCGGCGTATGCGAATCGATCGTCGTTCGACGTTTTCATCGTTTTCGATTTTTGTCTTGGATTTTTGAATGGAATACACGGTTTTCCGACGTTTACGTTTTACGTGTTTTTTTTCACCGCTGTTGTTGATGCCGTCATTCGCTTCGCGATTTTCTTCGATAAGCTTCTAACCGGTTTGTTCGCGTTCCAAAATTAACCGCCAAAACGGTGCTGCTCTAAACAAAGGGCGTTAGCCGTATCCTGTCCCGCGTGAGAATTTTTTCCCTTGGCCTTAAGATCACACGATAATAAGAATTGTTGGTTATTTTTTTTTACAGTTTTCGTTTTGATAACCTCTAATGAGAACACTTAGCAACAATACTCTGGTTCTATATGTTAACATGAAAAACCGTTAAATACTTGTTTACATTAATTAGGTTGAAATTTTGAGTTTAACCGTTATTTCGGTCAGCGTTGGTCCTTGGCATTTTTCTTCCGTTATTCTCTTCGAAATTGTATTTGATTTGTTTTTTAATTATGTTATTTTTTTGATAATTAAAAAACAAAAAAAAAAATATTATTTTTTTGATAGAATTATATTATAAAATATTCACTTCTTTATGTTGAGGGTTATGATTTTAGAAATGGCCAAATTTTTAAACGTTTTGTGCTCTATGAAACGTTCAATTTTTGGAAAAATAAATCTTAATTTGCACTGTTTAATAATAAATTTGGTTGTAAAGAATTTTTTTTTTAATATTATAGTTCTGGGAAATCATTTCTGATGAACATGGTATTGACCCAACTGGTGCGTACCATGGAGACTCTGATCTCCAGCTGGAACGTATTAATGTATACTACAATGAAGCTTCAGGTATTTATAAAAACAGTATAAGATTATTTTTTTTTTGATATTGTAAAATTTTACTTTTTAAAATGTAAAAAAAAATACTTATTCAATTAATTTTTTTTCATTTAAAAATTATTTTCTCCATATTATTTTAAACCACTAAAACAATCAATAAATTGTATGTGTTTGTAAGAAACTAAAAATTTAATGATTACATGATAAACTTAAAGAAGAAAGAAATTTCACTATCATCATTTAAGAATATTATTTTGTTAAATTTTGTGTTATGTTAATTAATTTAAGTAACTAAGGATTTTTAATGAACTATTTTTAGATTCTGAACGGAGTGATGGAATCTATTTATTTTACAATGATGTGTGTTTTTTTATTTTTGTGTCTGATGACACCTTTTTTGGCAGTATAAATGCTTCAATTTTCTTAAACAGTAACTTTTCTGAAAGGAAAGTGAAGCAGATAGTACTTTGGCATGTCAAAAATCTTATTTTTTCAGTACTTTGAAAAAAAATTGAAATTTTACACGTTTTGACAAAAAAACATTTTTTTTTTTTTTTTTTTAAATGCTCTTGCTCAAAAACGAAAAACTGCAAACACTTGAAATTTTCACTAAATCTTTGTATAGGATTTTTCTATACATGGTAAAATTTTCAAAGTATTTTGACTTATTCATAGGCATTTTAAATTTTCGATTTCTGTAAGTTTTTTTTTTAAAAAATATCAAGATTTATTATAAGTTATACTTATCGTAACTAAAAAATATTGGAGATCGTTTCATTCAAATTTTTTTTATAAGTCCATAAAGTTCAAATTTGTATAAATTATGTTCAAATTGTGATAATTTGCAAGTTATTTGATAGTTGAAAATTCGTAAAAAAAATTCTGTTTATACTTAAGGTTCAAAATTTTAACATTAGGTTATCCATATGCTACTCTTCAAAAATCTATAAAAAAAAATTCTACCGGACTTAAAGGAAAAAATTGTATGACCGTTTGAAATTTACATTTTTACGAAATTGCATAAAATAGCGATTTATCCTCAAATTATTTTTAATATTTGTTATAATTCAAAAAGTATAAATCGCAGAAACCTGAAATTTTTACCAACTGCTAAGATTGGTATTTCCTTTTTGTCATATTTTTTTCAAAATATTATAATGATTTTTAAGCTACTTATAAGTATTTAAAATATTCAATTTTTAATTTTTTTTTTTTATTTTTATAATCAATGGTAAAAAAAATTTGGCTGGTACAAAATACTGTTTAATAGAAGATTCATTGAAATTTTTCTTATTGTTATTCAAAAATTAATGAAATCCATAGACACATTTTTTTTTTTTTATAAGTGTTCGAACAGTGAATATTGACATACAATTACATGTAAAACATAATATAATATAAAATATTCTAGACTGACAAATCATATAGGTTTTTGGAATTTGCTCTAACTCAAAAACCAATTAACGCAAACACTTGAAATTTTCACCAAATGTTTATATTGGCGTTTTCTATGAATGATTAAGTTTTCAAAGTATTTTGACTTATTTATAGACAATTTAAATTTTCGATTTTCTAAATTTTTCGTTTAAAAATAAAATATACTTATCTCAATATTTATAAATAACAATGTATTTTATTCTAGACTAACATATTATCTCCATTCAAAATCGTTTTACATATACAATAATACCTATCATTGAATTCAAATTTAACAAATCCATTGTAATGATCTATCCTATGAATGAGTCGCACTCCACCTCTAACTGTACAGCAGAGCGCCCATCCGGTTTTTTATTCATGTTTTTAAATTACTATAAGGAAAAATAGGTAAAATTATTAAGAATTTAATGTTTTATTAAGACATATAGGTTAGTCATTAAAGTTCTCAAAGTGTTTATTTCAACAAAACTGATTGATTGTAAATTTTTAATTGTTTAATGTGATTTACAAGATCAAAATATTCATTTACTAATTGATTCTTAGATAACTGAAGTATGTTGGTTGATTATGTATTGTTTAGATAAAATGTAGTCATTCTAAATTTAGATTAATATTTTCCTTGGGACTTTATTTAGGTTTGAATTTTTGCTGAAATGAGTATTGTGGCTGTAACTATTTTGGAAAATTGAATTTCTTTTAGTTATAAACTAATTGAAAAATATGTATCTAAAAATCTAACATCAAACCTGCATAATTATTAGTTAGTGACTAACAAGTATAATTTGTTGGCTACTTTGTACAGGTGCCATCTGTAAGATGGTTCATTTGACTTTTAGGTAAAATACTTAATGGGAAGGTGGTAATCTTTGCATTATATAAAATGGGGCTTATTCTAATAGTAAGATTTTAATAGAATATAATTTTAACAGTTCAGCATTTAAATAATAGTTTTTATTATAGAAGTATGCAACTTTAATCTGAAAGTACTATATAACTATTATTTTTGAAGACATAACTTTAATTTGATGTCTGCTTAAGGTCAACGAAATTAAAGACCACATGATTGATTAATGTATAAACTGTAAAAACACATTTATTGTGAAATAATTTATAGTAACTTTAGTCTTGTGATAGATGATAGGTTTTTATGTGCTCCAATTGGATTGAGTACTTTATAAAAGAAAATGTGATGTATAATATTTTATAATATAAAAAAGATAGCACTAGAAAATCTTGTATCAGAACAAATAACTAAATTAAGAGAAATATTCCAACAACATTTTTTATTTTTTAGGTGGAAAGTATGTACCCCGTGCTATTTTGGTTGACTTGGAACCAGGTACCATGGACTCTGTTAGGTCTGGACCGTTTGGACAGATTTTTAGACCTGACAACTTTGTCTTTGGACAATCTGGAGCTGGAAACAACTGGGCTAAAGGTCATTACACAGAGGGTGCTGAGCTTGTAGACTCCGTGTTAGATGTCGTCCGGTATGTTTTTTTTTTATATTTGATTGTTTTTCTTATTTAAATGTGTAAATTTTAATTTATTTCTTCAATTATAAATAAAATAAATACATTTAATTCAATAGATATAATACCTTTTTCGTTGATATTTAATTTTGATGAAATCCTTCATCATTTTTTTTTTTTTTACTGTTCACAGTAATTATTTTCTGAATAATAATAAAATGTACAACATAATACTTTTTCAGAAAAGAAGCAGAAGGCTGTGATTGTCTTCAAGGATTCCAACTGACACATTCCTTGGGTGGTGGAACTGGCTCTGGTATGGGAACATTATTGATCTCCAAAATCAGAGAAGAATACCCTGATAGAATAATGAACACATACTCTGTTGTACCTTCTCCCAAAGTTTCAGATACTGTTGTAGAACCCTACAATGCTACTCTCTCAATTCACCAATTGGTGGAAAATACCGATGAAACCTATTGTATTGATAACGAAGCTTTGTATGATATTTGCTTCCGAACACTTAAACTCACAACACCAACATATGGTGACTTAAACCACTTGGTATCTTTGACCATGTCTGGAGTAACCACTTGTCTCAGGTTCCCTGGTCAATTGAATGCTGATCTCCGTAAACTTGCTGTCAACATGGTTCCTTTCCCTAGATTACATTTCTTCATGACTGGTTTTGCTCCTCTTACATCACGTGGAAGTCAACAATACAGAGCTTTGTCTGTACCAGAACTTACCCAACAAATGTTTGATGCCAAAAATATGATGGCTGCATGTGACCCACGACATGGACGTTATCTTACAGTAGCAGCTGTATTCCGTGGCCGTATGTCTATGAGGGAAGTTGATGAACAAATGTTGAACATCCAAAACAAGAACTCGAGCTACTTTGTTGAATGGATCCCTAACAATGTGAAAACAGCAGTTTGTGATATCCCTCCAAGAGGTTTGAAAATGTCTGCCACATTTATTGGTAATTCTACTGCTATCCAAGAATTGTTCAAAAGGATTGGTGAACAATTCACAGCTATGTTCAGACGTAAGGCTTTCTTACATTGGTACACTGGTGAAGGTATGGATGAGATGGAATTCACTGAAGCTGAATCTAACATGAATGATTTAGTATCTGAATATCAACAATACCAAGAAGCTACTGCTGATGAAGAAAATGAATTCGATGAAGAACAGGAACAAGAAGTTGATGAAAACTAGACTATTTTTCAAAATGTAGCTTTAAACTCAATTTTTGTTACTGTTTATTTAAAACAAAAATTCTGTATATTAATCAATCTTTTTTTTATACTTTATGCTTATTCATTCCATAATGAATAGAGATACATTTTTCCATACTAAAACACTACTGCTTTTTTATTTTGAATTATAATAATTGAACAATATAGCTTTACGATATTAAAAATTGAAATTATTCTTTCTTTGTATATGACAATTATTTGTACTTTTATTTATTTTGGTATATATTTTTATCCTCATTCTAATTTTCTGTGTTAATTATTTAATTATTATTATGTTATAATTTATTTATATATATTTTGCCTTATTCACTATTATACTCTGGTCGTAAAATACAGATTAATTATAACTTCAAAAAAATTCAGAATGGCAATTTTTTTGATTATTATCGTGGTCTTTCTTAATTGGTATTGAACTTTTACTGAAATATTTATGTTATTTAATTAGGTTCAATAAATTTCTTTTGTGCTCAATTGTTTATTTGGTGAACTTACATTTCTGAAATGTCTATTCAAATAGTGTTTTTTAATTTGACATTCATATAGTTTATTTGAGATTTAGTACCAAAGTATACCAAATTGTATTATAAAATATCAAATATTTGCAATTGACTGATAATTTAGACTAATATTTACAAGTTGTATCAATAATGGGTTTAACCAAATTGGTAAAAATGGTTTTATTACCTTGCTCAAAAGAATGGAAGTGATATGTAGACAGTTCTAGCCTGGAACATGTGAGGGTATAAATGGGATTTTAATCATGACTACAAGTTTATATTGTAATTGGTCCTATAATTGGTACATGGTACTTGGATTTTTAAATTATGAAAATTTAAGTAGATTTGTGTTAACGTTTTTTTTTAAATTGTTTTCCTTTTACATTGTACTCCAAGTTGCATGTGTTGTATTATCTTTACGTTTATCTGTTAATACCAGTTGATCTGAAATATTTTGTTATTGGTGAAGAACATTTGTACATTTCGGTTGCCTTTTCGAACGCTATTCCTAAATATTGCATTGTTGTTTGTTGATTTTAACAGTAGAAATGGCTATACCCAGTGGTTTATTTTCAAATTTTTTGTGAGGGGATTTACATTTTTCTAAATAGTAAGTGAGTTTACAATATTATGAAATATACATATAAGGTATGAATTAATAATTATATAATTATAAATTCTGATAAAGAGTATTTTACAACCAAACATAAATTAATGTTCTCTTTCTCTGTACCTTCGTATTTTGTCATTTATGACTTGAACCTTTGTTTCTTCTGGGATGAAGGGTCATGACCCAAAAATATGCCACTGGCTATATCATATCGTATTTTATCGAGACAGACTTTTCTGTGGTTGGCAGCATAGAAAGCATGTTACTCGATAATGCCTAGAATTGTATCCAGTGTGCAACATTTCATTATGATCTATCGGCGTGTAACACAATAACCAATAACGTTTATATAATCAATTTTATTTTCCGATGTATACAAATGTATCTAGTCCTTATTTTAAACAAATCAAAATTACTTTAAAAATCATACATAGTTGTCTATTGCTGTTTGTACAGTGCCAATTTTCTCGATTTGATGCATTTTTCTATTTGATTTTAGAACATTTTCCACCTACTGACGATTATCGCTGTAAATGCAGCCATAGAACGTATTTACTCTGACAAGTCAGTAGTTCAAGCTGTTTAGGCATTTATTGATTTTTGATCATGGATTCTCCAACGCGTATTTTTTTATTATTTTTTTTTTATTGACTTTTTATCTAACATAGAATAAATAATTTTGAATTCCTCCCTTAGACGATCCCTGTGTACTACACAAAGTGCTTTTTGAAGTTGACGGTTGTAGACACTCGAATGAACACGGCGGAACATGTACTACTGATGCGTGGTACGAATGTCTGAAAGGTGTCGACGCCTTTCAGTTGACAATTCATGTGTATTTGAGTTGAAAAAGGCGATGGGTGCGGTGTGCGAATTGGTTTTAATGCGCAGCGCTCGGGGAAACGAATCGGCGTTGGAATTGTTATTGCAACTGGAGCGCGTTCCGTAATGTGTCGAAGGAAAAAGCAATGTTCGCGCATTTTCTACAACGAAAATGTTCGATTTCGTTACAATGCTCATCGTTCGATGTTACCAAACGTACACGGTTGTGTGCACTAGTCTATCCATGTTTGGTGTTGTCGACCGACGACAGCGCACACAATTATTTATCGTCGACTGTTGTATTACGTAAGGTTTCAAACTGAATGTTATTCAGGTACTTTTAATCGGGAACACGAGTACGTTTGAAGTACGAATAGGTTCTCTGCGCGTACACGCAAATAGACACACATACAGTATGTACAAATACATATTTGTATGCTGTTAATCATTTATAATAGGGTTCTTAATTATTTTGAAAGTATTTAAAAATAAATTGTATTTCATATTTTATAGCGTTGTGTAATTGTCGTCATCGGCCTGCAGCGGTTATAAACGCGACCATCTGCAGTCTATTCGCGATATGTACCTTGTAAGTAGGTGACCACCACCTGCAACTGTTATCGTGCCATGTTATGCAGGCGTCACAACATTAGCCTAAACCAAGTTACTTTGTATTCACTATAGCTATGGCACGCATAACATTTTGACGGTAAACACCACTGGAATCACCTTATATGATGATGGTACCACATTGTTCTACAGTTTAGATAACGTTGAAAATGTTACCGATTAATACACGAGGTCATATCGACGAGGTATAAAAAATAGGCGCAAACATTTAAAACCGTCTGCGCCTATTATTTTATATTTTTTATGATTAAATAAACATTTAAAACCGTCTATTTAATCATCGAAATTATCTATTAGTTTATTTTGCGCTTCGATCTCGAGACTCAAGAACCTAACTAGTCTAAAATTCAACGGCCACAATATTTTACTAAAATTCTCCTAAATGTTTTAAATAGCTCGCAATGGTTTTTTGAGAATATGGATTAATAAGAGTGTTGTATCGTTCGGTTTTGTATAATTTTTGTTGTTGAGAAGAATATTATGATAAAATCAAAACATAATATTTGGTAAAGATTTAAAATTATGGTTCAACTAGAGCTATAATAGTTAAAATTAAATTATTACAGCATGTTTCAACTTCGTTACTTAAACCTTGGTATTAAAACAGTATGATGTGCAGTGGCGGTTTTATAGTGGTAGGGTCAGGGGGTCTGGATTGTGATAGACTGTGATATTTTATTCGCTCGGGACTCTTGGATTTAAAATATTAGGTATGTTATGTTTCTTTCGTATACATAAGAATTAAATTTATAATAATACATTTTTAATGGGTTAAACATTTTTGTTTCATTTTTTTATATTATAAGATGAAAGACTCTCTCCTTGGAAAGAAATCTAAAAACCTCTACTGTAATGGAATAACTAGTAAAACACTACGTAACTACAATGGAAATAGATTGTTTGAGAAATTAAATACGAAAAGTATTTGGACCATAGGCAGGTCAGATGAAAAATGGGCATAATCATCCCCTACATCGCATGCTCAGAGCTGCAAACAACCAATAGTCCTTAGGCCACTATCTATCTATCTATTTATACTATATATTCTTTTATTTTTACTAAAACACCACTAACTAAATTATAATAAGTATACTATGAATTATTACCATCTAAATTATTTCTGTATTTTATTCTGTGATTATGTAACTATGTAAAATTGCCATCTTGGCGTTTAATAAACAATAATAATAATGATAATAAAAATGTAAATTACGAATCACATCGTTCACAACATTACGTCTCGACTTCCAACTTATATAGATATGTTATAGAATATAGATGCAATGTACAATTATAAGTCCCTATAACAGTCCCTTTGTTGACATTTAATCCTGAAAAAGGTTTACGAAACAGTAGACGGAAAAAAAGATGTTCACGGAGACTTAATTTCGGACACTCGCTTTTCTTTGATTACCTTGATTCAGTAAAATGGTGACCATTATTTATTGTAATTATTGTTTTAAATTCGATAATTTAAACATAATCATTTATCACTTTTAACAACCCACTCCGTTGGGTGATAAATTAATTTAGTTCCTTTTTTTTGTCACAGTAGTGTTTAAACAGTGGAGCCTCCAAATACGGTGAAGAGTGAGGATACTATACATTCAATTTTTTTCATTGAGATTTGAAAATAGCTATCAATAAAATCTAATTTATTGCTTGATTTTTTAAATAGGTAATTAATAAATTATAATTACATATTTGTTATGTTACATTTAAATGAATTAAGTACATCGTAAGACATAATAAAAAAAACGTATTCAATTATTGCAAAGTAATGCAACTTAATTGACCTTCCAAGAATAATTAGATTTAATAAAATATTTTAATTGTTTTTTACTATTCAGCCATGTGATTTGATAAAACTGCTTATTAATTTAATTCAATTCAATTTGAAGTTATAATTTAAGTTATACATGCTTATATATTTTTTTTAAATTGAAACTGCAATAATATTTTAAAACGAAAGTTTTTAATAGGACGAAAAGTTATAATATAGTGATTTTTAATTTTTTTTTATAGTTTATAGTACTCAGTGTAGTTAACAATAGCTATCAATATAAATTTCATAAACATTTTTTTTTACCGTTTTGAGTGCCAAAAAAAGTAATTTATATTATAATATTATTTTACTTAAAGATTTTAGAAATGTATATGGTTTTAAAATACCGATTTTACATTCTTTTTATATTTTTCTTTAACAGCTATAATTTATTTATCCAACAAATTTTAATACACATTTTAGATTCTGAACGGAGTGAAGAATGTATTGATTTTACAATGATGTGTGTTTTTTTTAGATTCTGAACGGAGTGAAGAATGTATTGATTTTACAATGATGTGTGTTTTTTTTTTTTTTTTTTTTGTGTCTATCGACACGTTTTGGGGCAGTAAAAATGCTTCGATTGCCTTATGTAGCAACTTTTCTGAAAGGAAAGTGAATCTATTTGGTACGTTGGGGGGTCAAAAGTTAAAAATTTCCAATATTTTTTAAATGCGACGGGAAAAACCATAAAAAAATTTGGGAAAAACGGGAGTTTTTACGCAAAACCAGTTTTTGACATAATCAAATTTTTTATTTTGCTATAACTCAAAAACTAATCGATGTAAATACTTGAAATTTTCACCAAATGTTTAGATTAGCGTTCTCTATACACCATTAAATTTTCAAAGTATTTTGACTTTTATTAAGCTATTTATAGACAATTGAAATTTTCAATATTTTTAAGTATTTTTTTTTTAAATAACGATAAAATTTTTTTGGCTGCCTAGAAAATCTTGAAAATTTAATACAAGGTTTCTTATAAGTTGTTCCTTAACTGATAAAAAAAAATCTAAAATCGTAAGTCACAATTTTTTTTTATAAGTGCTCAAAGTTACAATTTATACGAAATATGTAAAAATCACGATAATTTGCAAGTTATTTTGTAGATAAAAATTCATAAAATTTTTTCTGTTCATACTTAAGGTTCAAAATTTTAACACGAGGTTATGTATAAGCTACTTTTCAAAAATCTTTAAAAAAATTTCTACCGGAATTAGAGGAAAATATTTTATGACTGTTTGAAATTTAAATATTTACGAAATTGCATAAAATAGCGATTTATTCTCAAACGATTTTAAATATTTTTTATAATTCAAAAAGTATAAGTCGCAGATTTTTGAAATTTCTACCAGCTGTTAAGATTGGTATTTCCTTTATGTCATATTTTTTTCAAAATATTATATTGATTTTTAAGCCACTTATAGGCATTTAAAATATTCGATTTTTTTACATTTTTTTTTTTATAATCGGTGATAAAAAAAATTTGGCTCGTACAAAATACTTGAAAATTTAATAGAAGATTCCACAGAAGTAGTTCTTAAAGTCATTCAAAAATTATTAAAATCTATAGGCACAATTTTTTTTTATAAGCGTTTGAACATCGAATATTGACATAAAATTACATGTAAAATATAATATACTGTATAATATTCTAGACTGACAAAGATATCGGTTTTTTTTAAAATGCTCTAACTCAAAAACGAAAAACCGCAACAACTTGAAATTTTCACCAAATCTTTATATTGACGTTCTCTATACATGGTTAAGATTTCAAAGTATTTTGACATATTTTGACTTATTTATAGACAATTTAAATTTTCGATTTTTGTTAAATTTTTGTTTTTAAACATCTATAAAATTTAATTGATTGAGCGAAAACTCTTGAAAATTTTATACTAGGTTTATAATAAGTTAAACTTATCGTAACTTACAAAATATCGGTGATCGGTTAACTCAATTTTTTTTTATAAGCCCTTAATTCTCAAATTTGTATAAAATGTGTAAAAATCACGATAATTTGCAAGTTATTTTGTAGATAAAAATTCATAAAATTTTTTTTGTTCATACTTAAGGTTCAAAATTTTAACACTAGGTTATCTATGAGCTACTCTTCAAAAATCTTTAAAAAAATTTCTACCGGACTAAGAGGAAAAAATTGTATGACTGTTTGAAATTTAAATATTTACGAAATTGCATAAAATAGCGATTTATTCTCAAACGATTTTAAATATTTTTTATAATTCAAAAAGTATAAGTCGCAGATTTTTTAAATTTCTACCAGCTGTTAAGATTGGTATTTCCTTTATGTCATATTTGTTTCAAAATATTATATTGATTTTTAAGCCACTTATAGGCATTTAAGATATTCGATTTTTTTTTACATTTTTTTTTTATAATCGGTGATAAAAAAAATTTGGCTTCTACAAAATACTTGAAAATTTAATCGAAGATTCCACAGAAGTAGTTCTTAATGTCATTCAAAAATTATTAAAATCCATAGGCACAATTTTTTTTTATAAGCGTTTGAACAGCGAATATTGACATAAAATTACATGTAAAATATAATATAATGTAGAATGTTCTAGACTGACAAATGATATCGGTTTTTTCAAAATGCCCTAACTCAAAAACGAAAAACCGCAACAACTTGAAATTATCATTAAATCTTTATATTGACGTTTTCTATAGATGGTTAAAATTTCAAAGTATTTTGACATATTTTGACTTATTTATAGACAATTTAAATTTTCGGTTTTTCTAAATTTTTCGTTTAAAAATAAAATATACTTATATAATATTTATAAATAACATTGTATTATATTCTAGACTAACATATGAACTCCGTTCAGAATCGTTATTCGTATACAATGATATCTATCATTGCATTCAAATTTAACAAATCCATTATAATTATGACCTATCCTATAAGCGAGGTGCACTCCACCCCTAACTGTACAGCAGAGCGAGGCCCATCCGGTTCTTTTTTTTATTTTAAATGTATACTGGATGTATTCGATAGGTTTGAAATTATTGAAAAAGTAAATACATTTCAAAAAATTCAAGTATAGCTTATAAGTTATAAGCTATACTTGAATTTTTTGTAAGTTATAACTATAAACGTAGTAGGTATAAGATTATACGACTAATATATAGTTCGAATTTGTATATTATGCAGGTACCTACATGAGGTGTATAAATTAATGTTCACATACTTATTATAATGTAATTTGATACTCACGCCTATATCTTAAGTTGAATACTTGAAATACTCAAATAAACCACACAATGAATCAATAATGCTAATAAGCATAATAATATGAAAAATAATTTTGTACTTGTTAATATGAGTTTTAATTCTGCGTTGAATGTAGAAACAATTAATTTACAACTATACAACATTTTTTGGTCGATAAAAATCATAAAAAAGAGTTTATAGATTGAAAATTTGACATAGATTCTAGGTACTTCAAATGCACAGTCATATAACTAAGCTCCCAGAAATGTGTGTGAAAATCAAGAAAACCGGACTAAGGAAGTCTTAATAATCTTGGCTATATCTTTGAATGAACCATTTTTTTTGTTCGTAATTGTTTTTCTTTATCGAAAATTGTAGTTAAAATAAACAATTTACAGAAATCCCCATGTGTGAGTGCGTGTGACAAGGAAACTGCAGACGCACAATATTATGACTTAGGTTTTAAAACAACTTTCGTTCCCAATTAAGAAGTTAACACATAAATTATGTGGCACAATATGCATGTCCTTAAAAGAAACCCGAACGAATTATGGTGTAAGTATATTTATACAGAATGATACACGGGAGTTAAAGTCTGATTAAGAGCTTTGAAGCAGTACATTATATTTGTTGCCCGTTATCTAGGAGCCATTAAAGCAAGGTATATTTCGTATATGATATAATACACAAAAGTGGCGTCTAGATTTAAAACCTAAGGTAGATCAAAGTTATATTAAAATTAAATAACACCCTCCACATTATTTTAACGCGAAATTAGGTTTGCTATGTACCCAAATGAATATGGTACAAAGGGTAAATAGATGAAATATACATTCATAGTCATACATACTGAGGCGGATTTATCTTTTTTACTGCTATAGGCGTCAAAAATATGCCGCCCCTATAATAGGTGAACAAGTTACAATTCCTTTCCAAAATACCTACTCTAAATATTAAATATATAGACAAAAGTAGTGGACATCCATTTGAATTTAATTCATTTCACAATTTTTGATACGTTTGATGTTTTTTTAAGAAAACACTACAAAATTTGCCGCCCTAGGCAGCTGCCTACAGTGCCTAATGGGAAATCCGTGTCTGCATATATATGATTTATACTATAATAGTAATATACAAGGTAAATGGATGTAGACTTATATAATGAAAAGACAGTGATAAATTCCGTTGAACTTGTAATAAATACGATTCGTCAAGCACAGTAGCGTAATGGCGTGGGAACGTAAATGGCTTTTGGTTATTGCGGTTAAATACGATTTCAAAACCAATACGGACGCAGAACACACGTCGTATTTAAATTATTATCATCATTAACTACGCGGTGGTTGCGGCGCGGGTGCGAGGCGGTAACAGCTGTAGCTCTACTTGCGGGGCGGCGGTTATCTATTGATTTCCTCGGGACGTCAGAGCGTAGACCGTTTGCACAAATGCGTTCGATGCGTACAACGACGACACGGCGTTCGCTAACAATTTTCCGGTTGTTTTTATTTGTTTTTTTTTTCACTGTTTTTCTACCGTGCATGCGTATCTATCGCATAAAACTTGCACGCCCCGCGCCGTGTTCCTGTTCGTAAGCGCGCGTTTTCACGACCAGAACGTTTCCCATGAAATAACGTACAACACATCCCCGCGAACCCCATAAACGCGTACACGCGTTACGAAGACACATGTGCGCATCGCTCCGGACGGTAGGTAGTCGTCGTGGCTGCAAATAATAATTACAGCTATAAAATCAAATAAAAACACATTCGTTCATTACAACCGCGAGTTCGCGTATCTATGCACGAGCGCGGGGTCGACTGTGCCGGACGTGGTTACGCGACGATATCGCAATAACACGACCGACTTCCGGTTTTCATAAACAATGTTTTTACGAAACAGTTTTCCTGCCGTAGCGTAATCGTATTTACGTGTCGTATTGATAGTCGTCGTCGGCGGAGTACACTGCAGCGCTCGAAAATGAGTCTTTCGGATTCCGGATGGTGAGTACAAACGAACCGCGAGGGACTCTATATTTTAATAGCCCGTTACAAAGTCGATTGTGGCTAGTGCAATGGTCGCACAAACAAACGGTTTCCGATGCCGCGTTATTCCGTTTAAGAATCCTATTGAAAACAGTCGCCATTTTATTGCTGTTGCTAGTGTACGGTTCTCCTTATTCGACGGGTAAAATGATTCCGATTCTTTTATATGGTTTCAAGACCATCGTCCAAAGTCGAGCCGTTTTCAATAGTTTTGTATGTGTGATTACATAATATATTTTTTTAAAACAGACAGTGGCGCCGAAGTCCATGTTAAGGTCGGGCCGTAGCCCGATCTCTATTTTAAAAAAAATGGCAGGTACGTCAAAATATGGCTAGTAGGCCACATTATACTCGCATCATAATTGTGTTATAAGTAAATGAAAAGTGTTATGAAAGTATTTAAGATATTGTGGCCGCGAGGTTTTGAAATTGCCCGACTACATTTTAAAAACTTCGGTGCCATTGAAAACAGACATTTGTACGTATTCATTAATAGTTTCCTCGTCATTCGTTCTGAATCGTTTTTTTGTTTTTTTAAATAATTCGCAAAACTTTGCAGCTTTTATCTTTTCAACTGAATGTAGATTAGGTACCTAAAATATGTTCAGCTCAAGAATGCGTAAACTTTTAGAAGATATACATTTTGTAGTATAGAATCTAATATCGACTATTTTGATATTTTTAACTTTGTTACTGATAATATGTTTAAAAATCAATAAGTATGATGATATACTAATTGTTAGAAAACAATTGCAGGGAAGGGTATTTGATTCTTGATCTATGATTATGGTGACCAGTTATAAAAATTTAAAAAAAAGTACATTTTAAAACTTAGCTCCTCCTCATAATTTGCCCAATGCGTGTACTATTCTACCCGTTTTACCCATGTTATAGGCATAGCCCATACTCCATAGTATATAGGTCATCTCCTTCTACAAAAATTATTATTATTTTTTTATCTGAATACTTTATTTTATTATTATTATTATTATCAACTATAATAACCAATTATTTGAAATTGTATTGTCAACTCATTTAGTGTGTGTTCTTATAATGAAAATATTTGAAATTTAAGTAATTTAAAGTAAAAAAACTAAAAGATAAATTATTTCTTAATGGTAAAAATACCAGGTGTAAAATTTAAACAAATAAATACATAGCTTTACTTATATACTCGTATTTATAAAATATACAAACTTTATACATTTTGTATAGGCAATTCAAACTATAAAAAAAGCATAAACATATATTTAGTCAATAATATTTTAAAAAAAAAAAAAAAAGAGTACAATTTCATGTACTTAACACTATTGTTAAGGATACTAGGACACGCATCAAAAAAGAGTACTGTCCTACGAAAAAGAGTACGTCTGGTCACCATAGACTTTGATAGGTTTACATAGTTTATCTATTACATTACATTTTATTGGTAAATACATTGGTTCGAATATACATTAGGAAAAATTGTTTTTATCGTAATTGAAATATATATATATATATATATATATATATTTACACATTCTTCGTTGTAATACCACATCGTCAGTGTAAATAATACAGTTTATAATTGATTATTTATTACCAAACAATGCGTACCCCGCAGAGTCTTGATATTTTTTAGAAAAAAAAGGGTATAGCGTATGAAAGTACTATTTCACCCATTCAGAAAAGCGTCAATACATCAAAACACCAACAATATAATACAATAGATAATGGTTTTGATATTTTAAAATACAACTGCACCGCGTTGTTTAAAGATGTGTAAAATTGTTGTAGTGTCATAAATTATTCGTGTACACGTGAATAATTACACGTGTACACGGATTTTTTAAATACACGGTTTTATATATTCGGATGTTAATTTCACGTGAATACGTGACCGCGTGTACACGTGAAATAGAGAGCTCTAGTCATAATTCATTATTGTTTCGAAACGTGAATCCCCAATGCTTTTAAGCTATACTTTTCAACTATACTTACTTTCATATTGCATGCTATTACTCCTATGCCTTTAATTTTCTATATTAAAACACTTACAAAAATATTGTAGGCGTATTACTTACATATTATGCATAAGTGCAAACTCGTGATGTTGCATATAATTGAAATTGTTTTCTCGTTAAATGATTGTCGGTTAATTTGTAATTCATATATATATATATATATATATATATATATATATATAATGTATACACCGCCTAAACCGTCAGACATTAATAGTCTAACATGGAAGTTTCTATAATAATATGCAAGAGCAGGAATATTTTTTCCTGTTGCTAGCAATTCAATAGTAAAAAATAATACCAATTTTCATTAACTGGGTTAAAAATATTGGTAAAAAACGGCATCAACAATAGTGAACTTCCATGAATATAATTACTGAAAATATTTTATCGTCGATTATTTAAATAAATATAGTTATAAAATATATTAGACACTTACATACAATATTGAAAATTTAGAATTCTAAAGCTAGAGTGAAATTATATATTAATAATGGGCGCTGAACCTTTGGTCGCATTGATCCAAAAGTCAACTCGTTTGTGTAAAAATGGACACAACATTTGGGCACATAAAAAAAAGATATTTTATAATTTTACCTATTAAATTAGAGAACGCTTGGGTACACATATACAAGTTTTTATTTCAGTCAAGTCTGGTCTCGTTCAATACAAAGAGACAAAAAATTGTATAAGCATTATATAGAAAAAACCGATGTATACAAATAGCTTCAAAGTATTTTTGGTTTTAGTTGTATATCGCCCAATAAGATAAGCAATGGTTTTGTTACTCTAATGTTAGATGCATCTGTTCATGTCTACGCAACTAAAACATTTCGTGAATGAAAATAGTCCTTTCCGCTATTCTTGTGAGTAGAATGTCCATCATAATGATGGCAACATTTGATTTTAGGACAACAAATGGGCCCGAAGAATTTCAAGACTTTAATAGTCAGTTTTATACAAACCATCCAATTTTTTTAAATATAATCTATACATTGATAGAAATTCAAGAAGAAACTTATTTAAAGACTGCTTAGTTTTAAGAAAAACAAAAAATATTATAAAAATAGGATTCAGATAACATTGAGTATATTTTAAAAGAATACAATTATTATAATTATGACTACTGTACGTTGGGTTTAGCCTATATTTAATAATAATAATAATAATAAATAAATAAATAAATAAACAATGAGTTTAAAGTTGACCTAAAGAATTATCAATGGTATATGACATTGGTCCACTTTTTGTCGAAAAAAATATTGATAAGTAAATAAAGAAAATAAGATTTTATAGTATTTTTGTAATGAATGACTAAATATTATATATACTATGACAAAATTAAATAATTAAAATATAAATAATAGCCTGGGTAACGCTAAAATGCTCTGAAATATATGTATAATATAAAATAAATGTAAAACTATAAAAGTAAAAAATGTATACCTAAACGTTGGTACCCAAACGTAGTATTTTTTTAAAACTATTATATAATATACCAAATGTTGTATTGATTTTTGAGATCTGAAAATAAGTGTACCTTAAACATGAGCTGTTAGCCCATAAGCACAAAATATGACTAGAACGCAAAAAAAATTGAACTTTTTAACAACTCATATACGATAATCAATTTTACAAAAATGAAGAGTATTTTATTAAAATCATATAGTTATTAAGCTTATAGTGATTATAAAATTAATGAAAATTTTGAAATGTATATAAAGATATATCTCCGTTTGTCATTACTCGCTGTTGTCTATATTTAAAATTATTATATACAATTCATTGCACACTTTTATTATTTGTATAGGTTAATGTAAACAACATTTGAATAGTTAATTTTTTAATTATAATTCGCAAATTCAAACGATCGTAATACACACTAACAGATATAATACATAAGTGAATATTTGATATTATACGATTTAAAATATTTCGCACGAATTTCAATTTTCAATTAAAAATAAATCGAAAGTCATATGAAATCTATATAGTTATAATGTATATCCACTATCAAGTCAAATACCATTTGATGTAAGTTTATAGTTTCTATAGTGTATAGTTATGTTAAATGATTATGAACCTTCACTGTAATTCATTAGAATAAAATACGATACAATAATGCTAAACTTTAACTGAACTCTATCACTGTTGAGGTAGTTTTGAATTATAAAAATACTATATATTTTATTAAAAATAATAATTTAATTTAATTATTAATAATACTAAAATGAAACTTACTATGTAATGGATGCAATATTTATTTTTGCGCTTTTATCCCACTACTGAAATTAATTTGCGCTTTTGGTCTTTCGGAAAAAAAAATAGACGATTTGCTCTTTTGGGTTTCACGTGTATTCCCAATTGTTTTCTCAAATCTCAGATAAAAATATCGTTTTGTGGCCAAACGTGTTACGGCTGTAATAATTTTATTATTCGTACCGTTATAATTATTTTAACATATTTTGTTAGAAAATATACAAATTAAACATTACACAGTTGTTTGTAGTTTAATATTTGTTCTATATTTGTAATGAGTAATAAAACTAACTCGTCTGTTAATAGGTCACATTTGCATAGTATAATATCACTAAGCTCCCATTCATCGATTTCCAATATTTTTACGGTCAATGATAAAAACTCGGAATCCCTTGTAATAAATATATTTCGATTTTACTGAAATTCACAAGTGAAAAAATAGAAGATTTTATTATAATAGTAAATGTAGCTATCATTTATTTAATATGATACGACGAAAAAAATTATCTAAGGCGTGTTAACAGCCAATTAATGTGGTTGAATACAACTAAACTGTAAAATGGTTTGATTGACAGGAATACATACGACGCTCCTGGATTGAACAGGTGGCAAAACAATGCTAATGGTTCGACTGTATCGAAAATGCAGCATAAATATTGGGTGACCAAACAGCAAGTATGTAAAAAATTAGGCAAGAAAGATGATGAATTCATAGTAGCCTCAGACGCGGAACTTGACGCTAAACTAGAATTATTCAAGTCTATTCGGAGTAGTTGTCTGCATTTACAAAGGATTGTAAATAAATACGATGAAAAAATCTACAGTAAGTATTTGATTTTTTTTAATATTCAAATTATTGATTAAAAGTTTGTTTGATTAATAATTGAAACACTTTCATATACTGGCGCAATGTTTCCCAAAGGGTGTTCCGCGGCACACATTTTTATAAAAACACATTATATAATGATTTTTTTCAAAATATTTATATTAAAATTTAAAAAAAAATAGAAATAAAATTAATTTGAATGATACAAATAAAATAATATTAAATTATTAACATAATTATAAATTTTAGTGTGAAACATGTGCTTGATGTTGTTTGCATAATAGTTCAATTCTAGGATGTATCGACGTATTTTTATACACACCCACATTTCTTGTTCACCTGATAAAAGTCGTTCACGTTTCTTATTTTTAATATTTGTTAGTGCGGGGAACCCAAGTTCACAGAGGTATGTTATAGAAAATATTAGTAATAACATATTTATAGTAATTTCTGTAATTATCAGATACTTTGTTTTAATAAAACTCCTAAACTGGAACTTAATTATTTTATTATACTAAGTTTATGCTTCTCGGTCCTAAACCACTTATATTTAAAAAATCGATAATATTTATTCAAAGTGTGCCATGACTTATAATAACTATTAATTATGTGCCGTGATGGAAAAAAATTTGGAAACCACTGTATTAGCGTGTATTGAAATTCACATACATATATGATAAATCTATTAATAATCAAGTGGTTCTTGTGAACATAAGCAAGTGTATACATTTAGTTTTAAGAATTAGTTGATTATAAGTATAGTATTGTTAAATTTCATCAATTTTTAATCGATGATTTAATACATATGTTGTAAAGCTTTGAAAACTCTCGGTCTTGTCATGCGAATAACTTTCGGCTTGAATCGTCATTAAAAACGTTTTTCTGTGCGCTTGTGCGTCCCAATTTAGAATATGGGACCGTAGTATGGGACCCTCATACTGCTGATAATGCAAAACAAATTGAGCATGTTCCTGCGATTCCTGCGCTATGCTAGTCTCATACTTAAAATACCTTGTGCACCACATAACTATACACCAATTGCCATGCATCTAGGTATGGCCTCCTTGGCCGAACGTCGCCGTATTGCAAGTATTAAATTCCTTGCAGGTCTTTTAAACAATAGTACAAATTCTCCAGTCCTTCTCTCTAAAATATCCTTTAAAGTTCCATCTCATCCATCCCGCTCAAAGGCTTTCTTCTATGTCCCACACGCCACTACCAACTATATGGCTAATGAGCCTTTAAGACGCCTAATGACGCTTGATAATGCAGACCCTACCTTCGACGATTTGCTTGATTATTAATGTATATATATATATATATATATGTAAGATTAATGTATTCTATAATATTGTATGGTTCTATAGGTTTAATTTTAATATTTGCTCAATTATTTGTAATGTATATATATAAGACTAATGTATTCTCTACTATTACTGTTATCACTTATATGTAAAATATGTAATATTAATGTCAAAAAAGGCTAAGCCCGTTTAACTAATAAAAATAAAAAATAAAATAAAAATAATAAAATAATAAATTGAGGAAGATTATAAAGATCTCAAAACTACAAGAAATTACAATATGAATTGTTTTGGAATAATGTTAATTGTATAAGAACTGTTTAGAACAGATTGCTATAAATGTTAAGTTAAAATATGAGTTAAACTGAGTTTTTTTTTATTTTAACAGACTTAGCATACGAAGAAAATCAAATGGGTTTGTTTTTAAAAAAATCTGGAAATAAAGATCAAACCAAAGCTGGTGAAATGTTACAAATTTTAGGAAGTTGCATGGCGCAATCAGGACAAGAAAGAGTTGGGTTACGTACACCTTTGGCTAGATTATATCAGGTAAATTTAAAAAAACAACTATGATCAAAATAATTGAATTATAATTAGACGGAAATTCTTTAAAATAATGCAATGTATTAAAAAAAAATTAAAAATAATTATTTGCAATGAAAAATTCATATTATAATTATTATATTCTTGTTGTGAATAACCAACGATTTCGAATGTATACGAATAATTTATATTCCATATTCCTTGCTTATAACTAAATACATTATAATAAATTCTTGGCTTAAATTGGATCCAAATTGAAGATTCCAATTTCTTCTCATGACTTTACTCTAGATCTCCTAAATGTTTTTTTAATTTTTTTTTACACTGAGTGCAAGATGATCAAAATGTCCTAAAATATTTTCTTGTACAATTTTATACGATATAATCCTAAACTTCATTTAGTATTAACATCAGAGATTCTTTTTAATTTACTCAAAATCACTCTCTCTTTTCCATAAATACCTAACCACTCATTTTGGACATAGCTATCACTACATTAAATACTATCGTGCCACTAAATTCAGATTTGATACATTAAATCAATCGTAAACTATTTATTTTATTTTATTCGACTCTATCTTGACTATTCACTTGGTTTGTATCATAACCTTTTTATTGTTATTTATATTATTCGTGCATCTTATTTACTTTTTATTTTTTCCTTCATTAGTAAATAAAATATATTATGTAGACATGCGTTTAATTTTAAAATAAATGAATAAATAATTTGTCATCAATGTGTTTAATTCAGGAAATAGAAACATTCTGTTTGAGAGCCGTGGAGGATACGCGAAGTGATGTGAAACGGATGGAAAACGCTCGAACCGATTACAGGGCTGCGTTGAACTGGATGAAGGACGTTTCTCAAGAACTGGACCCGGATACTAATTCTCAATTGGACAAATTTAAAAATGTGCAGACCAAGGTAAAAAAGTCCAAACAGCAGTTCGATCACCACAAGTTGGTTTGCTTGCAAAAAGTCGATTTGTTGGCCGCCGCACGTTGCAACATGTTTTCTCACGTTCTCATTTTCTACCAACAAAGCTTACAACGATTTGCCGAGTCTGTGGCAGCCTCATTTGAAAACGCAACCAAAGACTTTAAACGTGAGTATACTTTTAAAATGTTTAAAATTAATGCCGGTCTTTTAATCAAAAGTATAATTCTGTTCTTTCACATAATTTTCCAGTCTATTGCAGTTTTAATATTATACGATTATATACTGTTAAAATATCTCTGATTAGTGCAATGCTTTTCGTACATAAACATTTTATCGAGATAGTATATAATGTATAATATATATACTACTGTGTCCAAAAAATAAGGTGACATTTTATTTATTTTGTACTATCAACTTAAAAAAAAAAAAATTCTCCAACTCTTTTGACGTGCGCAGTTTAAATTCAAATGTCACCTTATTTTTTGGACACAGTAGTATGTATATATAATATAATTTGATTATAGCCCTGAGGGATATTCGATAATTTTTTTAATAACTTAATTAAGATAGTAAAGTTTTATAATTCTATTGAGTATATTAAATATACGTTTTTTTATAGAGTACCAGCAGTACGATTTTAAAATGATTAAAGAATTACGAACGGATTCAGTGAAATCTAAAACGGATGATAATAGCAATGATTCAAGGTAAAGTACCTATACAGATTTTTTCTATAATATATTTTATGAGGTTTGGTATTAAGATATTAAAATTTTTAATTGTAATTAGTTCGTACACGGAACTGGGTATTGAAGCTACTTGTGACCAAAGTGAAGAAAATAATGAATCCACTTTGCTATCATTATTCGACGGAAATGACAGTTTTGGAAATTTCTTGTCAAATCCTTATGAAAATAACCAAGAAGAAAAGGTTTCAGAAATTAAACAATACGGAACAACAGGAGATGAATTTTTACCATCTCAACTGTTGTCGGATTTATTATTTGGATCATCAGAACCTATTACTAAAGTAAATTAATGCTTATAATCTTAAATGTATTTATGACAATTCTTGTGGACTATATCCTCTTTCAAACACCAAAACTTGTTTTCGTAATTCCTCACTCAGGGTCTTCTCTTAGTTTTCTTTTAATTCTGCTTATATTTACACACTTTTTTATGTTCCATAGAATTTCACACCATTTCTTACCATTTCTTGTTTAATAATATACGAAAAAATATATATAAATTAAAGTTATAAATATATTACAGAAATCGGCAGTTTCGACGAATAATTGGTCAGACATTTTTGCCGATCTCGACCCGTTGAACGATCCAGAATTAACTTTGAAACGAGAACCATTGGATTTACTTTGAACCTACAATAGTATTAATATTTTTTGTGTGTATAATATGTATAATGATATATATTTATATGTAAACGAATAGTTTGTACAAAGCTAGTTTTTATACTCAATATTTGGTATACTCGTATAATATTTTATTAATGATATGAGTTGTACTATCGAAAAAAAAAAACTATCCCCATAAGTAAAAGTTATACTGACAAATTGAATCTTTGCAAAACTGTATTTTTAGAATTTTCTAAATACGGACAATTCTTAATTACTGTTTAGGAATATTTTCGTTGTATATCTAATAAATTACCTACCAAAGAAATACCTACCAAAATAAATAAATAAATAAATAAATAAATTACCTACCAAACCTACTTTCAATTTCAAAAACGTATTGAATATTTTTTTTTATTCAATTATATTCTAGCCGTTTCAAGTTGTATTGATGGTTGTGTTTGAAATCTTTCACATGACACCAGAGGTACTTAATAAATTAATATTTTACTGAATCAATAATAACAAGTATTACATTGAATCGAATTATCGAAAAAGTAAGATATGTTAGAATGTATACAATGCTTATTGTTTTGATATTGACATATAATACTAAAAAACTACAATCAAATAAATTTAATTCGTTCTCTATTAAATTATAATGTATAAATGTGTATCAAGTGTAATATGTTACGCAAAAATGTACATAACCAACGATTATATTCAAAATTGGTATTTTAAATTTTGCCGAAACAAATTAATTCCGTAATGTGAAAAAAAATTATTAACGGATAAATACATCAGCAAAAGAATCGAGGTTTCATAATTCTTATGGATTAAAATTAGCATTTGTCATTTATACATTTACAGTACTTACGAATTTAAAGTAGAACTACCTTATACAGTGGAAATGTTAAGAATGCTATGTTATGCAATCGCCATTGAATAGTATTGAATTTCGCGTGTTTTAATTTCTACAAAGACAATATTTAAAAGATAAAGCATTCATGTAATTGTTTTATTGCTTGCAACAAACGACTATAGGATATTAAAAAAAATATTTAATACAGCGTCATATATATATATATATATATATATATATATATATATATATATATATATATATGTATTCGTATTTTATATACACACACATAGTTATAATGTATTATATATTTATTTACCAATGATGTGAAAAATCGACTTTTTATTGAAATCATTAAACATAATTGCCGTTTTTTTATTTACTTACCGAGACTGACAAGAAATCACTTATCAATGATTCAAGTTGAGAACGCGGGTTGTGAAACGCAATTAATTCTAGTTACATTATTACAATAATATTTGTCAAATTTCTTAGCTTATAATGACTTTGTAAATTGATTATGGTACAGTCGTAGTGTGAATTACATAAAACGTCAGTTGATTGATTTACCTTCCATAAAGCAAAAACGTTATTGTTATCTTCGAAACTACCTTACAGCTGCTATCGCTAGTACTAATATATTAAATATAATATAATATTATATTAAATATGCTATAAATTTTCGGCTCAATATTTGTTCAAATTATGTACATATATACTGACTTAATATTATACTTGATGCAAAATATTATTTTTGATAAGATTTAAACAAAAATTATATGTTACCTACTGATTTAAACTTATAAATATATGATAAATGCTAAAATAGAAATAGTAGTTATTTGATTTTACAATTCCAAGTCTAATTCTAAGTTCTAAGTATCAAAGTAACTTGTATACAATAAGAAATGGCGTATTTTACGGCAAAACATAGAGTTGTGTACACTGTCTATGAACATAATGTGTTTATCATAAAAAAAAAAAAAAAAATGTACACTTTGAATTATAATAATATATGTTAGCATGTACGAGTATAGCAGAAGTGGAACTAGAAATTTGTGCGCCTGGGGAAATTTTAAAATAAAAACCACAGCCCAATAATCAAATACCTTTCCATATAATTTTTTCTAATAATTAGCATACAATCATACTTATTGAGTTTTAAACACATTATCAGTAACAAAGTTAAAAATATTAAAATAGTAGTCATTCATAGATTATATTCAACAAAAATTACTCTCTCTAAAATTTTACGTTGGTGGATGAATCCTCGTCTTCCTCCCGACAGTTCCGTCTTTGATTTTTAGATTATTCTTGAACCTGCTAAAATCGCATAATTTCTGTTGAAATGACATTTTCAAATATTTTAACAATTTATACAAGTCCTGTCAACAATTAATACATCTTATCACTATAGCTAGTATGATAATAATCAAAGGCGTACACAAAAAAAATATTTTAGGAGAGTTAAAGATTGTACATTTTCATATTTATATAATCTATACATATCCATTTTACTCTATAAAAACATATTCTATAATTTTCCTGAATTTCGAGGGAGAGAGTTTGAACCTCTTAAACCTCCCTTTTGTACGTGACTGATAATAACTCGAACAACATGGGGTAAATAGATCTATGGATTTCACTCTATGAGTTTGTATATATTCTTTGTAAGTATGTATAAAATCTATGAACGTAAGTACTTTATGGGTATGTGTACATTCTATGGGATGTATGAAAATAATCTATGGGTTTGTGTACATTCTATGTTAACAATCGACAGAAGTATGTAAATTATATGGGTTGGTATATCTTCCGTGGGAGTATATATATATTGGTCTATGCATTCTATGGCAGTTTGTATATTCCAGAAAGTATGTGCATTCGATAGATTTACTTTCGTCTTGGTGATTTATGTTGATCAAAATTGTATTGATTTACCATTTTAGATTCTGAACGGAGTGATGGAATCTATTGGTTTTACAATGATGTGTGTTTTTTTTTTTTATTTTTTTTTTTTTTTGTGTCTGACGACACCTTTTTTGGCAGTAAAAATGCTTCGATTTGCTTATGTAGCAACTTTTCTGAAAGGAAAGGAAATCTAATTGGTACTTTAGGGGATCAAAAGTAAAAAATTTTCAATATTTTTTAAATACGAAGGGAAAAACCCTAAAAAAATGAGGGAAAAACGGGAGTTTTTACGCAAAACCAGTTTTCGACATACTCAAATTTTTTATTTTGCTATAACTCAAAAACTAATCGATGTAAATACTTGAAATTTTCAACAAATATTTAGATTAGCGTTCTCTATATACCGTTAAATTTTCAAAGTATTTTGACATTTATTGAGCTATTTATAGACAATTGAAATTTTAAGTAATTTTTTTAAGTATTTTTTTTTAAAATTACGATTAAATTTTTTTGGCCGGCCAGAAAATCTTGAAAATTTAATACAAGGTTTCTTATAAGTTGTTCCTTAACTGATAAAAAAAAAATCTAAAATAGTAAGTCACAACTTTTTTTTATAAGTGCTCAAAGTTCCAATTTGTATAAAATGTGTAAAAATCACGATAATTTGCAAGTTATTTTGTAGATAAAAATTCATAAAATTTTTTCTGTTCATACTTAAGGTTCAAAATTTTAACACTAGGATATTTATAAGCTATTCTTCAAAATTCTTTAAAAAAATTTCCACTAGACTAAGAGGAAAAAATTTTATGACTGTTTGAAATTTAAATATTTACGAAATTGCATAAAATAGCGATTTATTCTCAAACGATTTTTAATATTTGTTATAATTCAAAAAGTATAAGTCGCAGATTTTTAAAATATTTACCAGCTGTTAAGATTGGCATTTACTTTATGTCATATTTTTTTCAAAATAGTATATTGATTTTTAAGCCACTTATAGGCATTTAAAATATTCAATTTTTTAATCGGTGATAAAAAAAATTTGGGTCCTACAAAATACTTGAAAATTTAATAGAAGATTCCACAGAAGTAGTTCTTAATGTCTTTCTAAAATTATCAAAATCCATAGGCACAATTTTTTTTTATAAGCGTCTGAACAGCGAATATTGACATAAAATTACATGTAAAATATAATATTATGTATAATATTCTTGACTAACAAAGATATCGGTTTTGTTTAAAATGCTCTAACTCAAAAACAAAAAACCACAACAACTTGAAATTATCACCAAATCTTTATATTGACGTTTTCTATACATGGTTAAGTTTTCAATGTATTTTGACATATTTTGACTTATTTATAGACAATTAAAATTTTCAATTTTTGTAAAATTTTTGTTTTTAAACATCTATAAAATTTAATTGGCAGACCGAAAACTCTTGAAAATTTAATACAAGGTTTATAATAAGTTAAACTTATCGTAGCTAAAAAATATCGGTGATCGGTTTACTAAATTTTTTTTTATAAGCCCTTAAAGCTCAAATTTGTATAAAATGTGTAAAAATCACGATAATTTGCAAGTTATTTTGTAGATAAAAATTCATAAAATTTTTTCTGTTCATACTTAAGGTTCAAAATTTTCACACTAGGTTATCTATAAGCTACTCTACAAAAATCTTTAAAAAAATTTCTACCGGACTTAGAGGAAAACATTTTATGACTGTTTGAAATTTAAATATTTACGAAATTGCATAAAATAGCGATTTATTCTCAAACGATTTTAAATATTTGTTATAATTCAAAACTTTTTTTTATAAGCGTTTGAACAGCGTATATTGACATAGAATTACATGTAAAATATAATATAGTGTATAATATTCTAGACTGACAAATGATATCGGTTTTTTTAAAATGCTCTAACTCAAAAACCAAAAATCGCAACAACTTGAAATATTCACCAAATCTTTATATTGACGTTCTCTATACATGGTTAAGTTTTCAAAGTATTTTGACATATTTTGACTTATTTATAGACAATTTAAATTTTCGGTTTTTCTAAATTTTTCGTTAAAAAATAAAATATACTTATTACAATATTAATAAATAACATTGTATTATATTCTAGACAAACATATCATCTCCGTTCAGAATCGTTTTTCGTATACAATGATACCTATCATTGAGTTCAAATTTAACAAACCCATTATAATGACCTATCCTATGAAGATTCGCACTTCACCCCCAAGTGTACAGCAGAGCGAGGCCCATCCGGTTCTTTTTTTCTTTTCTTATTGATTACCTAGGAAATATTTTATTTCGTATGATATGTTGATTTTAATAATTACCAATAATTGGTAGTATACCAATTATTGAGGTATATGTAAATTAATATATTATAAAAAAATGAAAATAAGCACAATTAGAATATACGATTACGACGTTTTTAACCAACAATTTTTTTGATCGAAACGGTAAATGCTTTAATCTAAAATAGTAATTGTCTTCGAAAAAATCGGGTAACTCAGCTATAGATACTATATTGATATATATCAATGGCGTAGTTAGAAAAATATTTTGGATTTTGAATTTTGAATTCCTTCCTACACGAGTACCGACTTTTTATTTTTATAAGTCAATTAAATATAAGTTAAAATATAAAATGTGTTATTATTTAGCTTATTGAAATTAAAAATTGTTGAATGATAACATGATATAAAATTATAACTATGCTTTAAAATGATTGTAAATATGTAATATTTCAGATAGGATAGGTTATAACTGGTTAACTCCCTCCACTGATTATAATAATATATACTTTAATTGCCTATACACAGCGCTGTTTAAATTATAGTGAACTCGATCAGTGCAAATTATTTGATATTTGATAATTAAATAATCGAATTATTTGATATTTTATGATAACTACGATAATGATTTTGTGCAGAGAATGGTTGTGAAATATCGGATTCTTACATAATATCAAAATGTAAAATATTTATACAACTAACTGAGGATTTTTGATGGATAAAGAATTTTAATTTGTTAAATATTGGATTTAGCAAGATTATTTTTTTGAATTTCAAAACAATAATTGATTTTTAAAACTGTTGTAAAAATGATTTTATTGTTAATTGTACTATTTTATACACATTACATACATATAAGAGCGATTTGTTAATATAATACACTAGCTTTATTTAATAAATAAGATTGGACCAATGTAGTTGTTGACTCTGACTATGGCCTCTAGTGTGTTTGGGCCGATTATCGAATTCCATACAAGTTTATTGTTTATAGGTATTATTCAGGGAATTATACTCGTAGTAAATTAATATAGAATTTCAATTAACTCTGAACTTTATACGCACTTAGTCAATTTTATGTATTTCTAACACAACGCATGTTTGCTTATTTTTCATATTTGTTTTTACGAATTTTAATCGAATTTTATTGTAATTAACTGTGCTTAAACTGTTTGTAAATTAACTGTACCTAATTGTATGTACCTAATTGTAAAGTGGTTTCAACAATGACGTATTATAATAAGTTTGTTATTTTTATTAATAACGTAGACGTATGTGCTGCGTATAATTTTGAAAAAAAGAGGAACGTTTGTTTTTATTCCTAAAAATATACTCTACAATCACTATCTCGTTATATCGACGAAACAAGTAAAAAAAAAAATGCTTGTTTCCATGACTACATTTGGTAAACACTGTTTTTTCTAAAGGAATGAATGAACATCATAGTGGTGTATATAATATTCACTGAAGAATTTAACGTCAAACACAACTGCTGTTGTCAATATTTTTATTTAAGCTGTTAGAGCCTGTAGTGTTCTTATAACACGTTCAATAATTAAACATTGTTAAATACTGTGTAAACTAATGACAGAGGTAAAAAACTACAGCGAAGACACGGTGGCGGTATGGAAACTTCCACTGAAGGATGGTGTGCACGAAATAGAATTTGAACACGGGACAGCGACCGGCAGAAGAGTTGTTAGATTGGACGGGAACGTAAGGATTGTATTATTTTTTTAATTTTTTTTTTGTAACAAAATCGCACCAAAGAAATATTTATGTGGAAAAAATTCAGTTTTACTACAATCAAATTGGAAATGTATTAAATTAATGTTACACAATTAAATATATGACAATTTAATTCGTATTAGGAAATGAATTTTATTGTAATATAGATAATATAAGCACACCTGTGTTTGACTAAGTTCCAGACAAGTCTATTGGTTCACATTTTGAACTTCAAATTAATAATTTTAGCATAGTACTTGTGGAAAAACATGGGAAAAAAAATCTAGAAAAATTACTTCGGTTTTCCAATTGGCCACATTAAATGTGACAACTACTATCATTGATATTCTAAGATATAAATATATTTTGTTTATTAACGTTATTTTATTTTGTTGTCATACAGATAGTGAAACGAAAAGAATGGATGTTTCGATTAGTTGGCGATGAAGTTTTTGATATAGATAAGGTGCAATGCACCATTAAAGTCGAACCAGATGGTTTGTTTATGTATACATATGATTTATTGGTGGATGGAAAGAGTTTAGAAGACTTTTGTGAACATTTTTCAAAAACTCATTCAACCTGGTTGATCATTACGGCTAACAGTGTCGAAAATCGCATTATTCTCGGTAAAATAATTTCGTTAAATTACTGGCAATATTATTATTTTTGTGCATATTTTCACATATTACTGTAGTGACGTTGTTTATATTATAACTGTCGAATTATTTGCATATTAAAATGATTAATAATTATGAACCGTTATTGACGAATAAAAATCATATTAAATATTAATATTGAATTACATTTGAATATTCAAATATTCGAGTAATTGTTTTTATCGAATAACTATTTAAAGTATTGTTCTCGTTTCATATTCATGCATAGATACGTTGAGAATTTTAAATAACTCTTCCCGTCCCAATACTATTAATGAAGCTTGACAATGAATAAATTAGAAATAGTTATAGATTTTATTGTTCTACTGCACATAATCAATAAGATTTTTTTGTTGTTTAACAAATGATAAATAACTCAAAGAATTGTTTAATGAAATAATTTAAAACAGTTTCTGGAACTTTTTTTATTTATTGCATCTATTAGATTGTAAACTAAAAATGTAAATTATTAAATAAATTAAATGTCTGAAAAAATTATATTCTGATAAATTTTTAAATTTAAAATTTCGTTTTATCAGTTATAATATGTTATAAGATGTTATTTATTATAAGTAATCATAGTATTTTATTGTTTATTCAAATGAGAAAATATGAAGTTTTAGTTAATTTTTCAAAATTGATTATAAAATCTAGGAACTATTTGTTAAGTTATTTATTCAGTTTTTTATTTTTAGATAAAGCAACAATGGATATTTTTGTTAATGGATTTCAAATTTCAGATGCAATGGTAGAGTTTATTATTTTCAATTGTTATATAAAATAAACGATTATATTAAAATCATCATTTTTAGTCTGAATTCATAGAAAACGGAACAGAAACACATTTTGTGATCGGCAATGAAATTTTGGCAACAATTCGAACTGAACACAGTGGTGATAAAAAAACCGGAGTCATACATAATTTATTTGTCAATGGAAGTTTAGTCCCAGAAATAACTTATTAAGAATTTGTATTTTGTAGAACATAGATAAATGTTATTGTTTAAAAATTTTATAAAATTTATTGTTACCAAAATATATAAAAGTTGTTAAGAAAATGCAGTGAATTAATGTCACATAATATTGTAATATTTAATAAATTGCTTAATGTAATATTGAGGTAAGTATATTCGAATATAAAACTATGTAATACTGACTTTAAATTAATTTATTGAAATAAAAGTTACCAAAAATATTTTGAAAAAAGTGAAAAGTTATTTTGAACTCATAACCACACAAACTCTTATGGACTAAGATTATTTTTTTTTTTTTACTTATTTTCCTCTCAGTTTTAATCGATAAATTATTTTAATTAAAATACCAACATTTAAGTAGGATATAAATAATAATTATTAACTATTTTTATTAAACAAACTTTCAAATTGCAAAAAGCTCAGATGGTTCTTCAGATTGTTTTTTAATACAGGGACAATACCAAGTAATCTAGTCTACATACAGTCGTGGATTATACATTAAAAATATACTTAATTTAGTTTTATTTATGATCAGACCACAGTGCATATTGCCTAATCAACATTTAATTAGCTACAATTAAATAAGTACATTATTAGAGTGTTATTATTTACATCAGCCGTTCAACTGAATATACCCAGTTGAATTTTCTCGTTATGTCGGTAGATTTTGTTTTGATTCCAAGTTATAAAGATCAGAGTAGTCCAACCTTTTTTAGTCGTTAGGCCAATTTACATTCTCGTAAAAAAACTGGAGGCTAAATAAAAAATTATATTAATATAGTAAAACCCGCAGTCAATAATCATCGCCAAGTAATCACTTTTGAGTGGCGATATAATCAACTTTATCGATCTATCACCACAAGAATACGGAATTGCTGTGACTGCTATACTCGTTGCACGTATATCTACGTTTTATAGTTTATAACATAAAAGTATAACGATTTTGTTACAGTATTATTGTGACTTTTTTTTAATACGAGTATTCTATGGAGGTGGGTCAAAAAAAAAAGGGTTCGAAAGCCTAAAGTAACCTGCGGGCCACGGGTTGGACCATCTTATTATAGACATTAAGCTATTAGCCCATAACTTATTTTTCAATTTTGTTAACAATATTGTCGGAGTGTATTGACTAAATAAACAATATAAGTATTATCATTGAGTATAGATAGATTGTATACTATCTTTACTCAATGGTATTATGTAATAATTTTATTTTATTATTGATATACAGTTTTTGTTGTATAATTAATATATTGATAATATTCCGTATAATTAATTCTAATTTTTTGTTTAATTACGTAATTCGTGATTCGTGAATATTATAATAAATAATTATTAAACGCACCATATTTTTTTAAAAAAAAGCGGCAAAATAATATTGTTGATTATTAGTTATGATCGATTATCACCAGGAGCGCTATCATACAAATAACGGTGCACCCCTTCCATTTTATTTACTCAACAATATGTTCTTATGCATTTTTTGAGACGATTGTTGAGCTCTCAGGTGTGCAGTCTTTTGCTGTTTCTTGTTTTCTCGTGCGGCATTTTACCGGTTATATAATATTTTTGTTGTCGTCGATCACGTGTTCTTTCGACTATTCGAATATTTACTAAACTTATTCACTGATTTTTTTAATTAAACCCATTTTAAATTTCAACCATGAGGGAAATTGTACACGTTCAAGCCGGTCAGTGTGGAAATCAGATAGGAGCTAAGGTAAATAAATATTTTTTTGTTACCGAGATTTTTTGCACCGGCCGTTTTTATTCAAAAATGGCGGAGTTGTTAACCAGTTGCCGTTCGTAGACGTGTTTTTCGTTTTTTTTTCTTTATTTCCGTAACGGAATTCCCGCTCGTATCGTTTTCAATTGTAATGTAATTTATCTTTATTAATGCGTTAATTTTTTTTTTTTTTTATGAATTTATTTAATTTTTTATTGTATTTAACATTTAACAAACATTTACAGCCTTATAATAAATGTATTCTTTCAATTTATAATGTACTAAATATTGGTTCCATTTCAAAATGGTTTATAATAGTATTGTTAATATATCATGTGAAAAATTATAGTCAAATACAAACATTTCATTATACATTGATAAATTGTTTTTTTTTCCCAAAAATTGTCTATTTATATACTTGATGCAAAACCATTATATAAAATCTTAAATAAAAAAGAATAAGATAGGTAGTTTGGAAAAAACTATTACCATACCACTACACATGGAAATTTTTAAGTAAAAATAAAATCAAAATCAAAGGGACACCTTAAACTTTTGGAAATAATATGGAAATATAAATGTTATATTTAATAATAAAGGTTTTATTTTGTTTGTTTATTTTTGTTACTTTTATGATAAAATCAATTGTTTTTAAAACAAATGGAAATTAAAATTTTCATATTTTACTTAACTGTACCTATGTTGTGAGTTATGATTTTATAACATGTATTTAAACATTTTTGCATTCAATATTAATTATGCAGTATCTTACCTATCTTTTAATTTATTTAGGTTTTTAAACATCATAATATTAAGTCAATCATAATATAATTTAACATAATATAATATAATTAATATTGGTAATATAATTTTAATATAATGTTAGGTACATGTATAATACTAAAAGGTGCTTCATTTAGATAATTTTAAAATTATATTTAAGTCTTCTTAAATATTATTAGCATATTTTTAATACATACTTCAACATTTATGATTCGTTATATTTGAATAATCAATTACATTTAGTTAACGACAATATTTATAATTTAAAATATGAGCTTAATTAATTTTTTAAAAATTAATATTAATATGAACTAGGTATATTATAATTATTGTATATAATTCAGGTACTTGATTATTAAATTTTTTTTTTTTAAATGTTTAGTTTTGGGAAGTAATTTCTGATGAACATGGTATTGATCCAACTGGCTCATATCATGGGAATTCTGATCTCCAGCTGGAACGCATTAATGTATACTATACTGAAGCTCCAGGTACTTATCAAGTTTATGTGAAATTTTAGTCATGTGTTTTAATTTTAAATGTTAACTCTTCATTTTAAAAAATATTAGTTTTTTACTTACAAAAATTATTTTATACAGGTGGAAAGTATGTGCCCCGTGCTGTTTTGGTTGATTTGGAACCGGGTACTATGGACTCTATCAGATCTGGACCTTATGGACAGATTTTCAGGCCAGACAACTTTGTCTTTGGACAATCTGGAGCTGGAAATAACTGGGCTAAAGGTCATTATACAGAAGGTGCTGAGCTTGTAGATTCAGTATTAGATGTCATCAGGTATTTGTTTACTTATTAGATTTTCTAATATTTAAACTTAATAAATAATCTGTTTTATTTTAAATATATTATCAAACTATGAATGTCCTCTTAAATATAATTTTATTATAGATTATTATTATTATATTCTATATTTTTGTTATACCATTCCTTTTAATTTTTTGTAATTAAATAAGTATAATTAAATTATTTAAAGCATTAAAAAGAATTATAACTTCATTGACAATATCATTAATTTTAATAAACAGACCAAATAATTTATTATAAAATAAATTATTCAATTACTATAAATTCTATGGGTTACAAATATTTTAACTGTTCATTACTTTTTCAGAAAAGAAGCTGAAGGCTGTGATTGTCTTCAAGGATTCCAACTGACACATTCCTTGGGTGGTGGAACTGGCTCTGGTATGGGAACCTTATTGATTTCCAAGATCCGAGAAGAATTCCCTGACAGAATAATGAATACTTACTCTGTTGTACCTTCTCCTAAAGTATCTGACACTGTTGTAGAACCCTACAATGCTACCTTATCAATTCATCAGTTGGTAGAAAATACTGATGAAACCTTTTGTATTGATAACGAAGCTTTGTATGATATTTGCTTTCGTACATTAAAACTTACAACACCTACATATGGTGACTTAAATCACTTGGTATCTTTGACCATGTCTGGAGTAACTACTTGTCTCAGGTTCCCTGGTCAATTGAATGCTGATCTCCGTAAACTTGCTGTAAATATGGTGCCATTCCCTAGGTTACATTTCTTTATAACTGGTTTTGCTCCTCTTACATCTCGTGGAAGTCAACAATACAGAGCTTTGTCTGTACCAGAACTTACCCAACAAATGTTTGATGCCAAAAATATGATGGCTGCATGCGATCCACGACATGGACGTTATCTTACAGTAGCAGCTATATTCCGTGGTCGTTTGTCTATGAGAGAAGTTGATGATCAAATGTTAAATATCCAAAGCAAGAATTCTAGTTATTTCGTTGAATGGATCCCTAACAATGTGAAAACAGCAGTTTGTGATATCCCTCCAAGAGGTTTGAAAATGTCTGCTACATTTATTGGTAATTCTACATCCATTCAAGAATTATTCAAGAGGATTGGCGAACAGTTCAATGTTATGTTCAGACGTAAGGCTTTCTTACATTGGTATACTGGTGAAGGTATGGACGAGATGGAATTCACTGAAGCTGAATCTAACATGAATGACTTAGTAGCTGAATATCAACAATACCAAGAAGCTACCGTTGATGATGATGGTGAATTTGACGAAGAGCAAGAACAAGAAGTTGATGAAAACTAGATTTATTTTTTGAAAAAAGCTTGCTTTATAATTTAATTTTTGACTTAATTTAAACTAATTTTTGTATATTGGTCCATTTTTATACTTATGTTTATTCATTCCATAATGATACTTTGTTTATTTTGAATTATAATATTTGAACAGTATAGTTAATTAAAAATTATTATTTTAAAGTTTATGAAAATTATTTTTTCATATATATTATATTGATATATTTTTAACCACCCCATTTTTATTTATAGTTGAATTCAATTTTTAAATTAATTGGTATTGAGAGTTAATTTTTAGTTTTTCATTTTATTCTTTACAGTGCTTCTTGATTTAAAGTTCTTATTATTAATTTTAATGTATAAGAATTGCTATTGAATTATAATTTATGCAATTAATTATAATTTTGATTAATTATGTACTTGTTTTTTTAAACTTATATATGAGCGTTGTGCTTAATTTGATTTGAGAGCATTTCATAAATTACGTAGATATTTCAAATAATTTTTTTTCACAGTTCAATTTTTTTCTGGGTAATCTGTCGTTCAAACTCCATAATCAACTTTTTGTTGTAATGAATCAAAAATTGTTATACTGAGATGTTGATCTTAGGGTATATAATATGTAGAATTGTATGGATAACAATTTTAATTTTTCATAAATAGTGTCTTTTAAAGTTGTTGCAGATGTTTTAATAGATTTATAAATATATATATTTTTCAAGGTTATATGTATTTTATTTACTTGATTTTGTGATCTTAACATAAAAAAAAATTATTTTTTTTTTTTTGAAGTTATTTATTTCATTTTTCACAAGAGAATGAAAGGACATTGATTCAATTAATTCATTGATTCGATTAAATTTTCTTAAAATTAATAATGGAGTTAACATTTTGATTAAAAAAACTTAGACACAAAATGATATATTGTGTTATTTATAATTCAATAGTAGAAGTAGTTGTGTATAAAATATGTAGTTTTGACTTTAGTTTAAATTAATATAATATTACATTGAAATAAAAAGTTAATAATAACATTTAGAAAAGAATTGTACATCTATTCCAAATTCATGACCACACAAACACCTTTTAAAATCCAAAAGCTCTTGTGTATCAACGTATTCAAATTAGCTTCGAACACACAGTTGTTGTCTACGAAATTTCTTCGTTTTGATGTAACGTACACCGGTATGGTAATTGAACTTTTCGGTAATTTCAGTAGACGCTTCTCTACGGGAACTATGGCCAAAATAGGCAACTTTCCGAGCGAACTGTTGGACGTACATTCGGTTAAACACCGTTTGTTTACATCCCATATCGCGCCTTCTAAATATAATCCGGTTATGTAACATCCCTAGAAACGAAAAAATATCAGCTGTAGTGTAACCACCGTCGTATAAGTATTCAAAATATACATTTTCACTTTTCATATATTTCATATTGTATTCTGTATTCTATAACCTATTCAGCTAAACAATCATGTATATAAATTAGGATATTACGTACTGTGCACGATAAATGAATATAAAAGGAGAAGGGTTGATATGATAAGCTAAATATATAAGAATAGAGCTACGAAGGTTGTCCAATACATAAAGCACAAAAATATTTGTTTACTGACTAATGAAAAATGAATTTATTACATAAAAACTTTTACACGATAAATTTGATATATATTTTTTATTTTTTCTATATAGATATCATTTAAATTGATGCATTTTTCCTTACAACGGAGTAACTTTCAAATGCCATCTATAAAATACGTACTAAATTTTCCATTGAATTGCTCGATAACTGCGTTCATGACCCTCTTTGAAAATAATCATTATACAAAAATAAAACAATAAACGATAATCGATACATCGAAACGTTAGAAAAATCGTAGGAAAAAATGAGTTTCAAAAGAAGAGGACAATTATGCTCAGGAAATGTGAAGCAACCTCAAAATCAAAGTTTGACTGGAAAAACAAGGGGGAAGTATGGCAACATTCACCATATGGCCCTAATCTGGCTCTTTTAGTTTTTATTTATTTGTTTGGTTAAAAAAATACTAAAGAGGGATTATTTTTCAAAATGAGATTATGAACGCAGTTACAGAATACTCTGATGGAAAATGTGTATTTCACATCTCGCGTATTTCCGAGATGGCATTTTCAAGTTATTCCACTGTTGGGGAAAATGCATCAATTTGAATAATGACTATGTAGAAAATAGAAAAATATGTCTAATTTATTCTATAGAAGTTTTAAAGTAATAAATTCATTTTAAAATGTTCAGTATATTTTTGTACCTCATTTACAGGACAGCTCTCGTAAATACATAGTTCGGGTAGACATTTAAATAATTAAGGATTGTTTATAAAATTATTGTTGTGAGGATTATTAATAATATTGAAGTCCTAAGTAACGTTGGTATATGAGTTTAGGCTAATGTTTTACATTTATATTCGTTCATAATCAATATGTTTTATTTTAATTTGTTATTTTTATATCCCTCAGTCTTATTTGTCATTTAGATAAAGATATCGAAATATCGAGGGCTCGATTTAAACCGAGTAAAGTCAAATATTCGATTTAAGTCGAGTAAAATGAAATATTTGTATTTACGAGTACAAACATTTTTTTGGTCGAGTCAAGTAAAATGTTTACAAAGTTGAGTACTCCTTCTATTCTACATAACAATTTTATGTAATAGAACTGTATTTAATATAGTAAAGCCTCGACAACCTTTTAAGTCCGGACAAATTCAAACCGAGTGTCGTCCGGATAACTGGATACAATATTGTATTTTATGTATATTGAATTTGTTAGACGTACAAAAAGCATATTATAATCATACAAAATTTGCTAAATAATTGATTTACTCGTATTATGTAAATCATGTTCGTTTTACATTAGTATAAGGTGTTCCATTTCGATAATCCTTGAGGTAATGATGACAATCAAATAATTTGTTTTTATACGATCTATAGGGATTATAAATGTTCATATTTTATTTATGTTTTAAGGTTTTTAGTAAAAAAATTAAGAAAGTAACATTTTTATTTTAATATAATTTACAAAAAATTTGAAAGTTGTCATTTTTTTTAGTTAGTTTTTTCAAAAATTTAATTTCTTATTTAACTTTTTTTTCATTAACCTCACGTTTTCGATAAATATATTTTTAATTTACTGATAATTGCAAAATATTAATTTAATATTAAAATATAATACACACTATTTTTTTTGGCGAAGATGATGAAAATAAAAAGTTAAAATGTTCAGAAGAATGAAACCTACATATGGTTATTTCGACACCTGATATTTTATTACAACGAGTTAAGTTATCATGATAATAATAATATTTCTGAGTTTATCTAGCACACTATATTAAAGTGCCCGTAGCATTGAATAGGTTATAACCCTTTTGATCATTATTACATATTAATAAAATTGTACACTTACAGCGTCTGGTTCTCTTTGGACTTGACTTTCACACGTCCATTGTGTTATGGATGTATAAAACGTACAATGCTCTATTGACCAGCCAAATTTTCTACACGCTAACTGTATCAAAGACGTGAGATACGATTTCGGCATGTGTAACCCTGACAGCCACATGACCAAGGGTTCTCTGATTTGGCTCTATAAGGAATCAATACAAACAATATAATTATTTAAAATATTGAAAATTGATCTAATTAACGCGCGGAATCGGTAAGAAAGATTGGTTGGTTAATTCATTTTTTTCCGATTAACGAATGGTGCTCTTTGAATAAAAGATAAATAGAATATAATAAATAATAAAGATTATATAAATATGTATTATACATAATATTATATATAGTGAAATGTCATGAAATTAAAAATTGTGAAATATTTCAGTATTTTAATACATTTTGTTTTTGTTTTTTTAAATAAGTTTCTATTTTCACGTATATATTTGTCATAATTAACTTTTTTAATTTTATAATATTACTGAAACCAATCACTAACTACTCATTACTTATTAGTGATGATTTTTTTTTGGTATAACACATTTAAAATATTATTCAACAATTTTAAATTGACATTAAAAACATACTAATATTTAAATTATACAATATTAAGTATTGAAGGCGAGGCAGAAGAAGAAGAAGATACAATATTAAGTATACTGAATGCTTACACTAGTGTGCCGTATATTTCATTAACATTAAATACCTACTTATTATATATTTATATATACAAATATAAAATTTAAATATTTTTTAATTATTAAATATAACAAAGAATAATAAGTATTACAATAAGACGGAGCTAAGAACTTAATTCATAATGATAATTATGGTAATTATGAGAATGATACAAATGAAAAAGATTTTAGGCCAGAAACTCAAAAATTTAGGAAATATGATGAAATTTACATGTCATGAATTTATCAAAAATAATGATAATCCTCAATGTGTTATTTGTAGCAAAGTTCTCCTAAATAGCTCTATGGCTCTAGCTAAAATGCGTCGTCGTTTAGAATCTATTCATGGTGAACTTAAAAAAAAATTGTACAATTCTTTATTTGAAAGCGTAACGAACTATTAAAATCAATAAACTGTATGGTTCAAACCACAAAAACCGTGAATGAAAAAGCAACAGAGTCTTTTTATTTAGTTAGGTATCAGATAACTTAACGCGGTGAAGCTTACTCAATTGCCGAAAGTCTTATAAAACCTTGTACTATAGAGATGGTAAAATGTATGTTAGATGACAAATCAGCAAAAGAAATATCTAAAATCCCACTATCGAATGACATGGTAAATATACTATTATTATAATTTTTATTTTAAAATACTTTTTGAATTAAATACCTTTAACACAATATTATTATAATTTATTTGCCAATAATCCTAAAATAAACTACAAAGCTAAAAAAACAGTAGGGGTTCCACGATAAAAGTAGACATCAAAAAGAGTTCCACAGGTAAAAAAGTTTAAGAAACGCTGGACTATACTATTAATAATTGATAAATAACAATCGTTATAATTTGTTTTAAGAAAAAAATTCAATGTTTCACGTTTTTGTGAAATATTTCACTACATAGTGAAATATTTAAAAATATAATATTTCAAATGAAATATTTCATACTTCAAACATTAATTATATAATGTACTTACCCAATTTGAGTACTGAAGAGCGCGCTTTGTAAGATGTTCTATGTAACGCCCTAATGGTTTCACAGTCTGTGGTGACACTTTAATCCAACAATCAGGGACGCGACCAGCGTACAGACATGTTGAGACATCTTCTAACGTTGAATTCATTTCTACGCTTCCCAGAAATACCTATTAAATGAAGGTAAAATATTTCACTAGATGTTATATTCATATATCATATTACATGCAGTGCATTTTGTAAGACATTTTTACTGGACGGCAAACCATTTTTTTCTCGAAATAGTCAATATACAAGTTATAGGAATGGTAGTATTATACGTCCACTATTAATTAGGTGACAAAATATTTTCACTGAGTGCTTTGCGTCGCTTAGTTGAATAGTTTTGTACTGATTACATGATATTCATGTATTATACTGTAAATTTTTCAAATATTACTTATGTATTATGTATAATTTATACATAATACATAAGTAATATTTGAAAAATTTAATTGGCGAAGAAAAATTGTACAATGGCAGCCTAGAAGTCTAGTACAAGTGCACCTAAGTATTATACTTAGGTGGTCTTTGCCAATGTACATTTTCTCTTCACCAATTAAATTTTTCAAATATTATCTTTTTCTACCGTTCCACAGGCCTCTATATTAATTATTTTATTATACGAGTATTTACAGTATAGCACGCTGTGGTGGCGATGATATTTTTTTATATTTTAAATATTTCACTCATTCACTCTAAGCCGAATATTGTGTACGTCATGCGTGGATAATGTGACTCACAATCAGTGTTGGTCTGGCTCATGATTGAGCCTCCGGCAAAAAAATTACAATGGGTCCCTAAACAATATAATATTGGAGTAAGCTTCGATAACTACCTACTGAAAATGTTGTTATCGCTACGCTCCAACTCTACTAAAAATTTTAATCTATTTCTGTTTTTGTATTTTTCCAAGGCCACTATTATCACTGTTTTATTCTTATATACATGATCGTTAACAACACTTATTTTAATTTTTCAAAGTATTTATATTTATAGTCGTTCAATTTCGATCAAGAAAACCAAAATATATAAGCTACAGAGGTTATACCTAGCTATATTATATCACATCAACAATATTTCGTTTAGAATAAAATAATTTTAATTTTTATGATTTTTCATATTTGCTTAGTTGAATTGGTGTTACGCGCCCCTGTCCATGTCGCATAATGATGCTAACTCAGCATACATTTGTAGCGTACAGGCGATCGTCAACTGGACAATCGACGCTCACCAGTCTGTAGTAAGTATAACAGCAGTTAGTGTGCCATTTCATTGCGATAAACATTTTATAGTTAAAAGTTGAGAGTACTCTTTAATTTTACCACCCCTCTTCTTTTTAAACAACACGACCCGTAAGTACTGGTTGACAAAACCCCGACAAGAGCAAACCATGAACTTTGTAAGTGACGGATTCATTTAGGCTCACAACGTTGGGTTCCTATATTAAGAAAAAATCTCAGGGTCTTCGGCTATCGCCGGGTATCCGGGTGGGCCTGACCATCAACCATCCTTCTTAGGCTAGAGGAAATTGCTTCTGGGAATTACATTTTATTAATGTGTGGGGTAAAAATACTAAGTTAGCAAATATTGTACTCGTATTACTGGAAACCATTATATACCATATTTAACACGTATCATATATAAATAAATTATACGTTTTTGTTGTGATGAATGTTTAATTGCTAATATTTGTTGATTGTCTCATATTTTGTACATTTAACTTTTTTTGTCATGTTGAAAAAAATTAAATTACTGGTAAACAGTCGTAAAGAAAAAACAATAGCAAAACAAAAAAAGTAAATAATTAATAAATATGAGTTTTTGGTGTACCTTCGAAAGTTGTGTAAGAGTATTCCTCATTACATCCAATAACGTATTGAATTGTTCAAGTTCTTGAAGCAAAATAATAATGTTAGGGTTAGAACATTTATCTCCGTAAAACATTTTCACTTTTTTCATGTTAAAAATTTCAGGTAGTGATTTCAAGATGTCTTCGGTAATATTTTTTACAACTTCTTCCCAATCGGTATTTTTACCGTAAGTTGTATTAACATTTGGATGAAGTTGTATCATGTCTGCCCATAAAGTATTGACTAAATTATTGTGATATTCAAACAAAACGTTTGCGCTCAACCCACAGACTTCTGGATTTATAGACAACGGAATTTCATTAATTGCCTCTAAAACTAAAAATTTAATTAATTACTAAAATTTCAATAAAATATAATAAGTGATTGTATGATTTTAATTGTGAGTGTATTGTTCTGAAGTATAGAATTTTATAGACATTTTTGATAATAACTAATTATTATACCTATTTAACTTTTATTAATTTTTTTGATAGATAATTAGAACATGTTGTAATCTATTTTGTTGTATTTTGTATGCGTTTAACCCTGTATAACTCTATAATATTTATATGCACTAATTAAATCTCACCTCTTAATTTGCTGTAGCCCTCATCACATTTTAGCAATTTTTTTTCCATTTCTATGTATTTTAATGATTTAGAATCATTTGTGCAATGGTTATAAAAGCTAAACGGTTGGTAAGCATTACAAATAAAATCACCAAAATATTCTTCCACGTATGTTAAAATAATTCTGCGATCATAGCTATCAATCACTTTCCCTCCGTATATTATTTCACCAATTAAATATTTTAAAGCGGTCCAAGGTATTTCTTCATTTTTACTTTTATTCAAACAGATAGTAATTATTTGTTGACTCATAGCATAATCGGAGTATTCAAAACTGCACGGTAAGCTCCATCCTGTTTTTTTGTACTTTGCACGTTCCTGAAACGAAATGGGTCGTGATAAATTAAATTAGTTAGCTAGATTTCATTTTAATTATGTTCTGATCGAAAATATTTTATTTTAAATATTTTACTGATAATATTCCATGGAAAAATAGTGATCCATAGAGCAACGATTTGAAAAATGGACTTGAATGTTTATCTTCTTGGCTATGTAAGTTATATTGTTCAAAAGCTTTCTGCATACTAATTTTCATATGATTTGACGGCTCAATGATGACTAATTATGTAATAATAACATTAATTTTTGGAAATCAACTACATGTGAACAATTAGGTACTGTATAATGTAAGTTACCTTTTAGCGATCTGAGCAAAAGAGAAGTGGGAAACGATTTACTATTTAATGAATATTCATTATATATAAGCCATAATCTAAAATTTGGATTCCAATTCTCATTCGCCTTTTCTAGTAAATATTCAATTTTATAAAGAAAACGTTCTGAAAAATTACAATTTTGTACAATCAGCCAATTTCCTCGATCCATTGCTGATTGTAAGGCTAAATAAATTACCTATTGAATACACGTGATTAATTCGACACTATAGATAAATATATTAAATATATTCACTTATAAAACTGCAGTATACTTAGTCCTAAATAATAATACATACATTTTCTTCGCATGTTCCTAATGATAAAACTTTGAACGTAGGACCAGTTATATCATTTTTTTTCGCGATATTTGTTAAATATTTTGCCGGATCCGACCCGTTATTCAGTATTAATACACACGGAGTTAAATTTGAAAATTTTTTGTGTATTGATTCAAGGCTAGAAATTATATTATAAGTATAAAATACATAATTTGTATGGTACAATTAAGCATATTACATATCCTAATTATTATAATTATATACGTTTTATTTTTATAAATACAATTAATATAAATATTTCTTTGCTTGAAATATTGCAAAAACGAAAAATACTATGTGGTAAGAAAATTAAGTAAGATATTTTTTGATACATTTACTTTATTATCTTATTGTGAATACAGTTTTCATTATTAACTCCAATTATTTGATAGACATAATTTTCGACAGCTTTATACACTCGATCAGTTCGAAAACATCGTATTAGCATCAAAACTTCAAAGTGTTTATTTATTTTGATAGGTAGGTTATTTTCGGTTTCCGGATATTCTGAACAATACCACTAAAATAAATAAACTGTTTTATGATTGATGTAATTTAGAAACATTTAAAATCGGTAAATATCAGTACGAAGAAACGTAAAGATTATCGAGAGATTTCTTGGATAATATTTAAATTAAATTTTAATTTAATATGAAGATCTAATAGTTTAGAGTGATCGTATTTTACATTTTATTAGTAAAACATTAAATTATAGTGTCATATGAATAATATAATTTCTAAAGTTAAAATCTAACTTATATTTACCTATTTGTTAATAATACAAAAAAATGTTATAACATTTATAGTTTACCTTTTTCCAAATAGTATTGTTATTTTGAACATGTTCAATCAGATTTGAGAAATATTTAAAATGTGTGCTCAAGTTAACAACATGTTGCCAACATTTATTTGATAACCATGTTGTTGGATTTTTTATACTGACTTTTTCTGCATCTATATTACCTTTGATAAAAAACGCTAATTCGGAATCTAATAATTTTCCTGCGTCTTTGTCCAACGTGCACGCCATTTGAAATAAAAACAATATATTGTGTTTTTCATAAATACTTATACAACTAAATTCGAAAACAGAATCCGTTAGTTGATCGATAATATTTGATATTCTGTTCAATACAGTTCGACTTGCTTTTGACAAATTTATTGAATTTAAAAATAAAGTCATGAAAGAATCGACCGAAAATTGATATAATGGATCGATAGTTTTTAGTTTATAAAGAGACATGTAAAACAAAGCGCCTTTCTTCGATACCGACTTATAAACATCTCTTGACTGATAAATTGAAGATATCGATTCCATAGACGATTCCAATTCTATAGAACTCATGTTGATTTTCGATTTAATGTTTTCGATTTTATTTAAAAGTTTTATATTATCAATCAAGGGTTCAGTACAGTTTATGATTTCTAATAAGAAATCATTTTTATACTTTTGAAGTGTTTCTTTGTTTTGATGGATTTTTTTTAGTGTTAATTCTTTCTTGTCTTCTAAGTCTTTTATTTCACGTTTAACCACTAATGTATGCAGTTGATCTTCCAACCCCTAGAACATACGGTTACTTTTTCTTAACAATCTGAAATAATTGAATTTATGTTCTAATTTAATTTGTATACTTGTATACATTTTTTTCGAATCGGACGTTGAGGTCGTATTGGTCCAAGCAATCGTGTTAAAAGCAACGCAATTTTGACAAGTTGATTATTTTAATTATAGCCAATAATTATATTATATACCATTATCTGTATTACCAGAATTCGCACGAAACAGTTACAGTCGGGTCAAAAAAGATTCCAAAGGTCACAAAGTATTGAATTTCGTTTAGAATCTTACGTATTTTTGTAGTTTTTTATTATTTAAATTTTAGATTAATATACGATTGTATGCTCATAGGGAATTACAATTATTGACGCTGGCTATAATATAACTATTACTCTTGGTTACAAATAGGATTGTAAAAAAAAATATGGTTACCATAACCAAACTAATAGTTGTATTAAATAAATCAACAATACGAAATCCATTTTTTACAGTAAATATGCTAGCATTTCAAATTTATTTAAAGTTTTCATAGTATTAAATCAGTGAATAGTATTTTATGTTTTTCGAATTTTTTTTTTTTACGTAACCAAACATTTAGATGAAAATCAAATGGCAAACCTATGATGGTCAAATTAAAAAAGGACAGAAAATCTATGATGAATGAAATATGATCAAGTGGTGTTACGGTCGTATTTAACAATATTTTAGTTTTCCGTTAATTTAATAGTTAAGTTAAATTAAGTAAATTATTATTAATTATCCAGTAATTTAGTATACGAATTATTTAGTAGTTATAAGCAACTAACAATAATTAATTGTAGTTAATATTAGTTGGATTATTGAATTAATTGTTATGATTTATTTATTATTTATAATTTAGTATAATTTTTATTTAGTGGTAATAAATGTTTATTGTATTTAGCAGTAACTGTAGTTAATATTAATTAGTATTTTAATCATAGAATTAAATCTATAAACAAAAACAAAACAGTATTATTTCAGACATTATAATTTATAAAATGTTGTGTTTAGTAGAGTTAAAACTAAATGTTCATTAAAACACATTTTTTATAAACATTTCATAACATGTATATGATTAAACTTACATATATGTATGTATAAATTAATGCATAAATCTAAACCTAATCAAGGTAGAATTTTATCGAATTTCTGTATACATAAGAAACATTTATTAGTTGAAAAATATCGTTTACATTTTATGTTTAAATATTAGTAATTTTACTAAAATTAATTATAAATCAACATTTCTCAAATTGTAGTAGTAAATTATTAATAATTATTTAAAAAAGTATTCTTCAATTTTATTTATTCATAATGAAATATTATAAATTATATCTTAAACTTGGTTTCTTGGCTCAATAACTACAGATATAAATATTTGAATGATAATTTAGCCGCACTAGTTTTGTAAACTATAATTTTAAAATTATTCAACCGACAAAATATTATAGAAACGTAGGGAAATATCATGTGACATGCGTGCGTCATATAGCATAGAAAACATGGTTCGAGGGAAAAAAATTCTAATTTAAGAGTAGTATATTATACAATTATCCGGTTTCCTATAAAACTATCTTGATCGGAACATGGCTTTTAACGGATTACTATTTTATATTATATTTTGAAGTCTCGCCATATTTAGATAGCCTTATAAGATATTATTCTTGATAATAAATTATAATTGGTCTTTAGTATAAATTCGCTGTTCCGAATAGTATGAATTGATGATGAAAACCGTTTAAACGCAAAAATTATTGGCTTAGATAGACCTAAACTTTTTTAAAATTCTTTCTTATTGTCCATTTAGAGTATTAGAGGAATAACTATTTTAAATTTAAAAGTCCTATGTTTTATCGTTTTTGAGATGTAACGATTAGTCGGTAAGTGGTATTTGAAATATATATATATATATATATCTACATAGATTATAAATCACAGTAGTACTATACAATTTACGTGCAATGACTTTAATACAATATAAAAATTTCTTCTAATTCAAATTTGCACCCTCTAAATCTTATAACAGACTACGAACGGTTAAAAAAGAAAATTATATAAAAAATCTCGAGGAAGAACATATCTATATACATTAATATTTAGTATACTTTAATAGAGCAATTTATACTTAATACAAGAATAATTGATAAATTAATTATATTATAAACATTTTATACAATTATGAATGTAAAATTAAATTCATACCAACTTTATAGACTTGAAGTATATTTACAATAATAAATTAATAATACTTACTTCCTGAGTGATGGAACAATTTATAACAGTCATATTCGAGTAAACAGATGTAGTGATTTTTGGATTGGATTGTCTAGTCATCAAGTACAATCTAAAGCTTTGATGATATTTACATTTTTCATCTTCAATCTCAATGTACTCAGAATTAAATGAATTCACTAAGATTAAAATATAATAGCGTTATAAATTAATTACCGTATCATTAATTTGTATTGTAAAATAATCATTCTCAAAACATTTACTTACATCGTACATTTATACTTAGTACATTTTTCAAATCCATATTCATGTTTTCGAAATCAATAAAAATGATTGGTGTTCCGTATTTGATGGCTTTTTTTAATTGTACTAAATAATCGGTGTCAACAAATGAAAGTATTCTTAATACATTTTTTTTTTCGTGAATTTTAACCCAATTAAGTCCTTGGTTGTGCGGGTCGATACAAAGTGGAAATCGATTAGATTGACTCATTAATATACCATTTTGAACAGAGTATTCGTCACGAGGTAAGCCATTTAAACTCCAACTATTGGTGTGAATATGAAAAAATAAACGATACAATTTAATGCAAAAATAATTTATCGTTTACTGAATGTAATTTTAATTAATTTCAATAATGAAAATTATTATTTGTAAGTTGGCATAATATATGTTAATGAAGCAAAAAGCTATTGAGGGTATGACATTTTTAACAAACACACTTACTCGTATATTATTTTTTCATCAACCAATTCATTTTCTAGCTTATAGTTTAAATCTATTGGTATGTTCAATTTAATAATATTGTTGTACCACTCATCAAAAATTATTTTTTTCCGATACTCTATGGAAAATGGACCTGCATAGACTAAAAATGAAGCATTGAGTAAACAGTTGCCGATTATTTGATTTTTTAAAACATTTTGGTTCTCTAAATCTGTAATCCACCTAAACATTTTTTATATCCATATAAAAAAAAATAATAAAAAATATTAAATCTTTATTTCAGATTTCTGAGCTAATAGTTCTAACCTTTCATGTATAGATTTCAGTCCTTTTATTAGTTTATCAGCATATTCAAATTTCGTTTTTAACAAACAGTTTTCTTTTTTCAACTCAATATTTTTCTTGGAAAAATCATCTAACGATTTTTCTAAATTTATTAATGTGCATCGTGTGTTTTTTAAACTATCCTCATGTTCTTTTAACTTTATAGTTGCATCGAGATACTCTTTTTCAGATTTATCTACTTTATTCTTTATTGGTATGATGTCATGATAAATTGAACAGTATTTTAAGACTGACTCAATAAAATTTAATATACTTCTCTCCAACTTGCTAATGGATTGAATATCAATTGTTTTTTTCAAAAATTTTACCTTTGTACGTATTTGAGTTTGTTGTCTTTGATTAATTTTATTGATATCAAGTTCTTTTAAATCCGCTAACAAATTAGGATCTTCGATCATATCACTTAGGTTTTTCCACGAGTTCATATCTTTAAGCCCTTTTAAAATAGCTACGCATTCAAATAAAGTCATAATCGATTCAGTAGGTGTGTCTAAAGATCTAAAAAAATATTTATACAAATATTAAATTTGCAGAAAAAAATCTTATGAAATTAATAATAAGTTACTTTAATTCTATTAAGTCTTCTACGTTAATTTCGTTTAGTAGAGTTCTGGTACTATTTAAGACAGGTAAAGTAGTATCGATTAACTTTCTCATTTGCTCTTTTAAGCTTATTATTTGTTCATTCTTGAAACTCAATTTCTCAGTGCTATTGTTAACAATAGTTACTATTTCTTCAACAAGTATACGAGTATCATTGATTTCTTTTATAAGGTTTTGACACATTTCGGTGTTTTGTAATATAGACTTATCTTGCTGAAGTAATGTATCACTTATTTTATCAAGTTTAAAGGTACTTTCGTTAATTTTTTCCAACCCGATCTGAATTTGTTGAGACTATAAAAATAAAAATATGAACATTTAAACTCAAAGGAAGATTAGGAAAGAAACATTTTTAATAATAAATTTATAAATTAATAACAGTACAGTTTGATACTACAGAAATTAATAATGTCGATAACATATTAAAATTTGATTGGAATTGCTTTAATTTTTACTTTACTTGATTTAATTATTTTTTTTTTATGTATAATTAAGATCAATTTTATTAATAATTACATTTATATTTTAATTAAATAAAAGTAAAGTGATTTTCAACCGGATTTTTAAAATTATTGGCCATGAGATAAACAAAAATTAAACATAATGAGTCAGAAAATGTAAAATTTTTATAATTCAAGTAAAATGTTTTATTACTAATATTTTCTGCTCAGTTATTTATTTTTTTATTTTTTAAGCTATCAATATTATACATTTTTACATAAAATCATTAAGTACAAGATACTATTATAATATACGAATATTAATATGATAGTGTACAGTATAATGTTTTAGTCGTAACTAAATTAAATAGATACATCATATACTCTTCTGCTAAATTAACTTAGTAAATTATAACTACATAAAATACATTTAATTTAAAAAAGTATTTTGTACCTTCAACAACGAAGAAGTAGACTTTTTTACAACTAGGTCTTTATACATTAAAACACAATCAACTAAATGTTTAAAAGTAAAACAAATTTTGCGTGTAGTGTGTTTATAAAAGATTGCGGCATAGTTGTCTGCGGATTTATGCATATAGACGCACTGCTCAATTACATTATTTGTATAATTATCTGAAATAATTTGATCCTAGAAAAAATCAAATTTCTAAATATATTGTATAATAAAATATATATGATTACAACAGGTATATAAATTATACAAGTTATATATGTTTTATTTTAATTTATAAAACCATCTGTAAAAACTGTGATATAAGAATGGTGATAACAATTTTAAGCACAAATTGCCTAGAAATTACATTTTATATTGAAATATTACAGTTTAGATAAAAATATGAAAAAAAATAGACAAAATTATGTAAATATCTTACATTAATCAAAACTTTTTCCGCTACTGCATTTAGTGCTTCTAGAGGCCATTTTTGAATCCAATCAATGTAAGTTTTATTTATGAAACCAGGATAATTTCGAAATATTAATCTAAGATTATTGCCTGGTGACATCAATAGTACAATGTGGAGATTATCCAAACAGTTCTTCAAAAACATGTCCCAATAAATGTCCCTGAATTTTATAATAATATCACACAAAATATTTTAATGCTATTGTAAATGCTTATTCATATATTTATGTTTTAGTGCACTTACGTAGAGATTTCATGAGATGTGCTTATATTGTTCATGTCTTTAATACGCTTAATTATTTCCAAATTATCTTCTAGGTCAGAATATAAGGACGATACAAATCCATTTGTTAATATATTATTAATAAATTCTAAATTACCTAAAAATTGCAATATAAGAATTTCGGATATTGTTTTATAAATGCAAAAATACATATCAAACAGATACAATTATTATTATCTATACAGTTAAAAATAGTTGAACGTTTAGTACATGTCTATTGAATTAACGGTTTTATAATAAAAATAGTCTAACAAAGCAGATTGTAATATTTAAAATCTTACAAGTTTGTAAAATGCAAGGTAAAAATAGAAAAAACTAAGCATTAAAATGTTTAAATTATTGCTTACATAATTAAATATATAATATTGCATTACCTTCTTCGATCACATCAACTTTGTCAATAATAAAAACAAGAGGTTGGTTCTGAATTCCAACTTTCAAGAAAATATTTTTCAAATCATTTTTAAATTTTTGTTCGTTCACTTCATAATTATGATTTGAATGGAACGAACTGTTTACAAATATTTCAAATCCTAAAAATTGACAGTTGATTTAGACAATCAACTTTTATTGTGATATAATAATAATAAAATCATCATATAAAAGGTACATATTATTCCTAATTGTATTTTCTGATGATAAAAAAAATGTATTCACAGAAACAATGTATTAAAAAAAAATAAATCAAAAGGTGATGAATTATTTTGAAATCAATCTGTAGTGCGGAATAACATTACCAGAAGTGAACGCGGCTAATTTAGAAAGGGATTTCTTTCCATTTCCATTCGAACCAATTAACAAAACATGACCTCTATCCATCCTGAGAATTCGATGAATCCTTATCAAATGATCCAACGCGTCATTAAAGAGTACCATGTCTAATATACCATATTGTTTTTTATATTCCAATAATATCTATGAAATTTTTTTTTAATTTTTGTCATTAAACCCTTTTGGATAGTGATCCGAATGCTTACTTCTTGGAATAAATAAAACACGGATTCGTAGTCGATCAGGTCCTCGTATATTCGTTCTTGGTTGCTTGCATTAATGGCATTTCTACAATCGCCAAATAAAAGAGGAGTCCTAAGAACGTATTCCAATTGTGCAGGAAAATACATCTTTAATTCTTGAGTGAGGTAATGTTCAATCATTTCTCGATCCTAAAATGTACAGATACTATATCTAGTTCTATCGGGTTCGGAAGTTAAGTAATATTAACTCATTAATAACCGTAAACATACCATTTATAATAACTATTTATATTTTTATTTAATACACATTCATTTCTCAGAAATACAATCGATATCGAATTTTTATAAAAAGATGTAATTTAGTTTATACATTTTATAAGTTTTGAATTGAAAGGTAATTTATTATATTTATTACTTTTTGATAAATCAGCCGATCACATATCACTCGAGTGAATTCATTTCTCCAAACTCGAACGAATGATTCCGTTGTTGAAAATGCGCTGGGTAATGTTCGAGTCATTCCATTAATGATACAACTTATGTGACATAAATTAAAAACATAAATAAATTTGTCCGGTGTTTGATGTAGTTTCTTGAGAACCAACTAAATTTAATATCATAAAAATGTGTTTTATTGTTATATTTTATTATATTTTTATTATTATTTTATGATTGTAATTTGGTATGTATTGGCCATTTAACATGGACTCATTATTATTGTTTGAAACAACTATTATTCAAAAATCAGTTCATTATAACTGATATTTTTTTAAAACTACATATAAATTAAATTATTTATAAAAAAATTAATTGAAAATAATAATACAAAATTAATTGTTACTTAAAACAATTAAATAATTCGTGTATTATAAGATTACAACAATACGAGTATTCAAAATATAAAAACAATTTAAGAGAAAAAGACTATAATTAGATTTTGTTTAATATCAAAGAATATAATTAATATTTAAAATATTCCGTGCAAAAGTAACACATTAAGAAGTATATATAAACACTAACAAACATACTTTATATAAATTTATTGTCATGTTTATAATGTTGTTAACCGCAGATTGTATGTTTTGTGTAAACGATTTTGTATGACCAGATAGAATCGAACTGAATGTATATCGAATTGTTTCGTCCGACGGGGAAGGTAATGAAAATATTGAACATAAAGACAAGAAACGTGCATCTAATTCGTTTCGGCCTCCTCCTATGGGGCTCATAGCTGCGAAAAAACCTGAAATCCAGTGGGAAATTCTCCTAAAGTAATATAAATTGAACTAATAAAACGATTCATAGTATGAATTTTATACGTACATACGTCTACGAGTTCTTTCCAGTTAAAGCATTTCCGTCGTTCATACATGCCTTGTTTATCAAATATACTCTTCAATAACGCAATGGGCTGTTGTGTACCGCATTCATCTATCTGTAAATTAAGATTAAAAATATCTACGCTCGAGTATATGAACCACATTTTTGAAAAACCGTAAGAGTTAAATCAGTAACTATATACAAATTTATAAATGCGATATATTGACTCTCACTATGAAATGTCAAACATCCGTTCTTTTGAACATTAATTTCGAACACAATTATACTTGCACAGTTGTATACATACTTGAGGTAAGTTTAAATCGTCAATGAAATAAACCAATCGCTTTCCATTCGGTGGTCCGTATGTTTTTCTCGAATGTCTTTCCAAATTGGTTTCTAAATTTTTTTGAACATCCAAGGATGAAGTCCTGGCCGAGAAGTTTAATGCCCTTTTAATCTAAAAATCATATTATCCAATACGATTTTACGTATGTTAGGTAAATCCATGATATAATTAACTAGGTGTGATATCAATAGTTGTATTTTAGTCTTATTTTCCACAAGTAGGTATGACGCAGGTCTATTATCACATATCATTGGTTCATCTACTATAATGCCATACGATAAATAAATAATCTTCTATAATGACTTAAAACTATTTTGGCGGTAACCGAATATCTCGTTTTTATCAACATCTTTTTAGTTATAATATTTACTTATAAAATTAGTGTTAATACTTATTTTTCGTGTTAGTAATATTTTATAAATATTATTATTTACAATATGTAAAAATTAATTACTTATAGTTTATATAATCATGTTTGACGAGTTATAAGTCTGTACTTATCAAAATAATACAGTCAAACTTGGTTATCTCGAACTTCTTTAACTCGAAATCGTCGATACCTCGAACATTTATTCCGATCCCTAGAATTTCCTATTTAAACAATTTTTATTAATTTAAACAAATGTTTAAATGTTTGGTTTAACTCGAATATTTTCGTGGGTAACTCGAAGTTTTGAGTTTTATTGATATTATAAAATTATGATATTTCCCTCATTTATGTATAAAATAACGTCATTCATTAGTCACTCATTAGTCACTCATTATTCACTCATTAGTCATTAGTGTTATCGTTACCAATAAGTGGTTTATCTAACTTAATTTTTGTTTATGTATACATAAATACATATACATAATTCATAAATAAATATATAGTAAATATTTTTTATTACGTTACTTTATTTATAAAAAAACTAGCTGATCCGACGAACTGTGTACTACCAACGGTCAATGAATACCTATATGCCTTTTAGCGAAACTTAATTTATGATTTTAATTATTGTAATAAAATGTATTAAGTTCAATAGTTTATTAGGATAACTTATATAAAGAAAATATAGATTCAATAAAATGAAAAAAGTCAAGTATTTTAATGGCGGGTCGGCAAGACATTTCCTTCGATGAAGCTATGTATTTTGTTGCACTTAGGTTGATTCTCTTAAGTGAAACACTTTGTGATATATGAAATTTTTCGTTTTTTAATCAGGTGCAAAAACAAATAAAGCTGATGATTTGCCGACACGTAAACATGTCACGTACAACTGACCATGAGTAAAACATGCATTTATTAAATTCAAATTTAAAACTCATATGGATTGTCCTTGTGATTTGTTAATCGTCATCGTGAATGAAAGACGAATCGGAAATTGAATTCATTTAAACTCAAAGGGCATATCGATTGAAATCATCGGAATCCTCGGAATTTGAACTTCTTCACCTTTGAATTTTCCTTTGAGTATCGTCACGTGAGTCACATTGATCATCGATTTTTTTATCACTAAACGCGTTTCGTTATATAGTTTTGGTTGGTTTAGATTTCGAAGTATGATCACTACCGAGTTGTAAATTATGCGTTGTTAAGTCAGGCACATCTAAGGGACTTAGAAATTCAGTTTGATAGTTTGTGGACTCCTTTCTATCCAACCTTTCTTGAATTATAAATTATGAAAATAACCCCAATTTATTTTATTTATATAATTCCGGAAATCAAAAAATCAATCATCAAAAAAATTAAAAAAAATTATTTTAAAAGAAAGGTTGTTTCTAAAATGCTTTTTGATAAAAACCTTTACTTAGCAATTACGAACAATTAAGAAAAAATTTGAGTTAAATCAGCCCAGCCGTTTTCAATTGATGAATTGTTATACAATTTTGGCTCCATTTATATATATATATATATATATATATATATATATATATATATATATATATATATATATATATATATATAGATACATAGCTATAAAAAAAAAAAATTATTTGGATAACTCAAACTCTTTTCCCGATCCCTTCAACTTTGAGTTAACCAAGTTCGACTGTATAATGTACATTCAATGAAGAACGGTGAAAGTCCAGTCGAACGCCATACTGGTGATGGGTTGCGGAAGAGAAGTGTTGTATACGTATCATAAAGCTGTGTATCATACTTAGTTTATTATATCATGGATAAATCAATATCGATTTTTCGTATTATTTTTGAAAAATTAATTATTCTAAATTTTCGACTTTATTGGTCACGTCCATTAAAGGCTATTTATTTTTTAAAAATGTGATGAATTAGTTAATCAATTCATTTTTATTGGAGATTAGAAAATAAGTTTCGGATACATAGTTAACTAAATAAACCACTGAGCAGGGACGTATTTATGGGGGGGAGGTCTGAAGAAGCTCCACCCTCACCCGCCCCCTCGAAATTCAGGAAATGTTTATTAAGTTGGTTTATTATATCTTATCAGATGTAAAGCGCAGAAATTCAATATAATTCTATTAAGATTTATTAGTAACAATTAACAAGTTATTCATGTAATGTGAATGCCGATTTTGAACTTAACAAATGTACCTCTGAACATGGTACGTAGTGCTTAATTTTGACGTGCGGTACTGTTTGTTGCAATATCGTAATTTTGATTTGCTTTACTCTGAATCGATTTACTGTTATAAACGCGTCTCAACTATAGCACAATAATTATACGAGCCCGTATAAGCTAAAAATATTTTCTAGAAGTTGATTTTATTATCATTGTAAAGTTATGACGACAACACATTGACGTACCCGACGACATTTTATGAAATAGTTTGCCAACAGTGGCAAAGAAAGAAATTTTAATTAATATAATTTGTTATATTATTATTATATATTTTATTATATTATACATATTTTTTCATTGTTATTTTTTTGGAAACATTAAAAATTATATTATCAATTCATGCTGTATACTAAATTTCTTACTATTGTTTGTAATAGGCTAAATTGGGAATTTTGATTGAAGAAAATAACTCACCATTCTTCCAAAAAAAAGTAAAATAAAATAAAATAAAATAAAATAAAATAAAATAAATATCTTAATATGTCCCTGCCACAAAGAGAGATATTTTTAGCTATTGAATAGTACTTAAGATATTATGTACAAATTATATTTACATAATATTTTGATTCCAGATTACGTATAAAATATTTCATTGTAGTTGTTTTTCCAGAACTCATCTCGCCTACGACAATTGTTGGTCGTTTGACCTATAAAATAATTAGACATAATAATTTGACAAATTTACAATGAAAAATAAACAAATGACATTTTTTTCATTTTTTTTTATAACTTATGTATGGTCGTGATTGAATTAAATATTTACCTTTTTGAATATTGCACTTCTAAAATAATACTGAAACGGAATAAAATAAAAATTAATTTCACGTTAACAGTGTTAAATATATTATATCAAAACGTCGTGTCAATGATCGCGTAATTCATACTTCGTTGATCAATTTCAATATCCATATCAATCTAGTTGATTCCACGGTCGGCACTAGGATGTCGTTGAATTTATCTGCGTCGTTATGTACATACTCTGGAACCGCCTTTTTCCACGCGATCCACTCCAACGTGTTGAAATCTAAAAAGTAGTCGTACCAAGTGGGCTCGTCACGAGGTATGTACTTCAAATCTTTTTTGCTCGACCGATTGCGGTCGTCTTGAGTAAAAGCGGACAGTCTTTTGACCGTTTCGTCGAACGTCTGGCGAGATGTATCGTTGGTCAGTAACGCTCCCAGAGACAAGTACAGCGCTTGTATGAATACGGCTTCGATCACTCCCATGCCAACAACGAACGAGATCATCGAGTTCAACGGGATGGCCATGTCGTTGCCGGTCATCGTGGTTCTTTTGCGTTTAACGGTCTTGACCGCATTGTTGTTTGATGAGACCAGCGGTAATATAGTGTCCAAAATGAAACACAACTGAGTGATCTAGGATAGCGGGGAATTGAAATTTAATATTGCGTCGTCTAACGAAATGATCACGTCAATGTGTGCTTCTGTTACAATATAATGTAATATATATATATAATCATTAGGGCTAGGATTAATATGCAATAAAAATTGTAAAATGTGCAAAAATATGTATATACATTTTTAAAAGATTAACACCAAAATATAGATACAAAAAAAATATTTATACATTGAAATACGTCAACATCAGTGATTATCTGTTTGTCTTAATACAAGTGAAAAATAAAATGAAATAAAATTTATAATTCACATTCATTATGTTACATGCTACAACCAAATATTTTTTTAACTTTTTGAAAATGAATGATCGGCGATTGGATCGCAGTATGGCTTTGTATAAAGGAAAGGAACCGAACCGAAAAGAATCAGTTCTCGAGCCGGAACCTTTTAAATAACTGGAGCTGATATTGGAACTGAAACTTTTATTTTGATAAATGAAGTACCGGAACCGAACCGGAATTTTTAAATTATAAAGGTTCTTTTAGGTTCCAAAATAAAATAGTTTTATTTAGCATAAATTATTTGCAGTTACTACTTTGTTTATAAATAATCAGGAATCCATTCTAATTATGTTTATACCTAGACTTAGAACCATACAATGTTCTTATTCTTTACTTATTTAAAATTATATTTTTTAAGTATTTATTACGTGTATATTAATTGAAAAATAATATTATATAGAAATGTCTTTCCCAGTATATACCATAGTTGGAATCAATATTATCTTCCAAATAAAGCGATGATAATAAAATAGACACTACCTGCTATTGTAAATTGTTGTTCATAGTTCATTGACGATTGACGAGTATTGTATAATTATTAACTACTGCTTCTATGGAGCGAAGGCTATATTATAATTTAATTATTTTTAATCTATTTATTGTATGCAATTTTTAATATAAAACTTTATTATCTTCTAAATTCTAGTACATAATGATTTAGTTTCACCAGTTAGTAGTTACCCACCTATTTATAAGTATTATCAATGATTATAAATACTAGTATTTCAATAATATTAATAATCAATGGTATTATACTATTTTTAACCAACCCTACATATACGGTGATTATAGCTACTTATTATTATGGAAAACGATGTGTAAGCGAAACGTTCCGTCAATCGAAAATAATATCTTGGTTATTGTAATTTTTGATTTTAAGACATTAATGTTTTGTGTATTTTATAGGGGGTATCGTTGATTGACAGCAATATATATTAAAATAATTTTTCGTTTATACTACTATACTACACTAACAAGTGGACGATGGTATTTATAGTATATTCACTATATTTTTTTTTCATTTATAAGTAATAATATTATATTTTACTGATAACAAGAACTGGTACCGAAATTAATTTTTATCATAGAACCGGAACCGAACAGGAATAGTTATTTTATTTTCTGAGAACCAGTACCGGAACCGATACCGATAAATTCAAAGGTTCCGGTCCCTGCTTTGTATTGACTGAAGCTCCGTTCAATGTCACATGATATTGGCATATATTTAAATAAAGAAATAGTTCCTGGTGTTAGGTCATTATTGAAAATCATAGGCGGCATTTAGGAGGGGCATGAGGGGGCAGTTGCCCCACCCAGGAAAAATATTGAGAGGGCAAACTCATCATTTTGCCCCCTCATTAATTAAATATTATTAAAACGATTTTTAATTTTTATAAAATATTTATGTTGAAATTACTATTGTACAATTATATAAGAAAATCATATGTTAAGTCAGTTCAAAATTATCAATATTACCTTAAATTAATATAAACTAATGTAAATTCTAGAAAACTGTATATTAATATAATATTATGATTACTTTTAAAACATAACATAAGATATACCACATATTTTTATTTTATTAAGATGCGAATCTGTACTATTTAGCACAATTTAGTGTATGTGGTGATTGAACAAAAATACAACAAAAATACAATGAAAATTGGAATAAGAAACCACCCATTAGTGGCACTTGACTGGGAAATTATTTAAATATAAATTATAGAAATATAGGAGTGTAAGATGCTATATGTTATTATTGAGATAATAAGTAAAATTTAGGTGGAATGTATGTGTATTAGATAAGTTGAATATGAGATAATTTTTATATGGGTCAGTAAATTATGATTAATTTTTGCCCACCCTATAATATGAGCCAAGTGCCGCCTATGATTGAAATTGTCCTCGTCGGATTCGCTATATAATATTTCATTTATTGATTATAGAGTTTTAAATCCTTTATTTTTTTGTAAGACTAAAAACTTTTTATTTTTATTTGTTTTTAACTTTATCTGCGACTCTTCCGTTTCATTCAAGAAGAATGAAGAAATGAATAATTCAGAAATTGTCATGAAGTGTTAAGTTTTTGTTTTGTAGTTAAATTATGTCTTGGGATAAAAATTACCTTTAATATATGCTAAATCATTTTTTAAATTTTGATTATTAAACAATTCTTTAACTTTTTTTATCGAATCTGATTCGCCGTTTAACTCTGAGATCACAGATTTAACCGAATTGAAATTATCTACGAAATATTAATATTAAATTATAAATATTAATTACGAAATAAAATGTAAAACATGCATTTTTCGCGTTTTTATAATCGAAATATGTAATAATATTAATTGTTCTTCTTCTTCTTCTTCTTCTTCTTCTTCTTTTGCTTCGCCTTCCTCCCAACTATTTGGGGTCGGCCACCCTTGTCCTACACCTTCACTTTACTCGGTCAATCACATCTCCTCTGCCCACACCGACAGCCCTCATGTCATTCTCCAAAGTCTCCAACCATCTCTTTTTTGGTCTTCCTCTTCCTCTTTTCCCTTCAACGTCCATCCTCATAACCACTCTTACTGCATTCGTTTCTTCTCGCCTCATCACATGCCCAAACCATCTCAGCCTATTTTCTCTCATCTTGTCCACAATTGGCGCTACACCAACACTACCTCTCACGTATTCATTCCTTATTCTATCTTCTCTTGTCACTCCACTCAACCATCTAAGCATTCTCATTTCTGCGACACTCATACTTTGTTCTATTCTCCTGTTAACTGCCCAACACTCTGAACCATACAGCATAGTTGGTCTCACTACACTTTTATAAAATTTACCTTTCAGCCTCATTGGAATTCTCTTATCGCATAACACGCCCGATGCTTCTCTCCATTTCATCCACCCGCACTTAATCCTATGTTATACATCAATGTCAAAGCCCCCGTCCTTTTGAACAAAAGATCCTAAATATTTAAAGCTCTCAACTTCACCTATCACAACACCATCTATTGTCAGTTGTCTCCTCATTCCTTCAACTTCTTGGTCTCTTTGTCCAAAATCATACTCAATATACTCAGTTTATTTCTACTAATTCTCAATCCCTTTTTTTCGAGGGCTAACCTCCACTCATTTACCCTATTATTGACAACTTCCAGGTTTTCTCCTACCAGAACTATATCATCCGCAAACATCATACACCATGGTATCTCACCCTGTATTTCCTTTGAAACCTCATCCATTACCACTGAGAACAGGTAGGGGCTTAGAGCTGACCCCTGGTGCACACCTACTCCTACACTGAAACCATCTGATACTCCACACCGTCTCTTGACACTAGTACTCGACCCTTCATACATATCCTGGATCAAATTTACATACATTTTTGGGACATTTTTCCTCATTAATGTCCACCTTAAAACTTCCCTTGGCACTCTGTCATACGCCTTCTCTAAATCTATAAACACCATGCATAGTTTTTTATCCTTTTCTCTGTACTTTTCTACTAATTGCCTAACACAAAATAATGGCTCCATTGTCGATTTTCCTGGCATAAAACCAAACTGGTTTTCTGATATCGACGTCTCACTTCTTATCCTTTTTTTCTATAATCTTTTCCCAGATTTTCAAACTATGACTCATGAGCTTTATTCCTTTATAGTTCCCACATTCTTGTATGTCTCCTTTTCCTTTAAATATTGGTACAATAAAACTCTTTCTCCAATCTTCTGTCATTTTTCCCTCTATCAGTACCTTATTAAAAAGATTTTTCAACCACCCAATGCTTTATAATCGAAATATATAATATTAATTGTATATAATATATGCAATAACATGCATTTTATCCAAAATATGCAAAAACATGCAAAATAAAAACACCACTATTTATCTCTTCATGAGGTGATTCGTGGACATTACTAATAAAATCAAAAGTCAAAAGTCGCTAAAAAAACATGCTGTTGCATATATATCCTAGCTCTGATAATCACTTATTTTATACACGCGTACCATGTTCAGTTTCGTTTGCGGAATAGTAATTTTCAACGGGCATGACCTTCTTGAGCCGTTTCCGTCTCCGAAAATCAAACTCAATAGTACGGGTACGTATTTTTGAAAACATTGATCTAATGCTGTTTGCTCTATCAGAGTTCGAGGTTCTAACCATCGTGACCAATACGGCTTGAAACCAAGATTACCGGGATCGACGTAAACTATACCCATTCTGGAAACTGTGGACGGAGCTGAGTACGATAGGTGCCCGACTTCAAATAACATGTTACACTGCGGTTTCATCCTATAAAATGTTGTGGAATAATGTTTCCAACTTTCTAACGTATAATATAACTGTATATTATATACAGGTCATTAATTTACAGGTAAAAATAAATATTTTT